>CAEGAE010044100.1:0-16119 GCA_903067095.1 Girardinus metallicus
TGCCTGTCCTTTGTTGCTGCGGGTTGCAAACCAACATGTTGAGTCACAATTATTGTATTCAAGTTATTCAACTTAAACACATTAATTTGCATCATTTTATCCATTTAATTGATTAGTTTTATAATTAAGTCGATACTCTTTCTCTTTTTTACTTTGTAATGCCACTCGGCACACTCTCTGCTGTGCATGTCCAGGTGTTTGTATACATCACAGGAGTCAAACTCCTGTCCTGGAGGGGCCACTGCCCTGAAAGCTTTAGCTGTGCCTCTGCTGCACCACCTGAGTAGAATAATTAGGTCATTAAGGCTCTGGAGAAATGATCTACACAAGAAGGAGGTAATGAAGCCATTTCGTTCCAGCGGTTTGTACCTGTGGCACATCTAAAAACTGCAGGACAAGCAGCCTGGAGGGCTGGAGGTTGACATGTATACTATGCCTAAAAAGTGAGACTAAACACTACTTGTCTTCATCATGGAAAAAAATAATCACAAGGTATCAGACAAAAGATGCAGAAGGGTGACCACTATGCTTGTAATATTCTGCTATTAAAGCAGTTTTGTCAAAGTTGACAGAAATTGCTCTCTGGTAATGGTGCTCGTTGTCGACCTTTCCTCCAATCAACCCACAGTTTAAATTCAACACGTCCAACTTCTAAGTGAATGTAAAATTTGGAAATAGAAAAAACTCATCGGTCTGTAATTTTGTAAATTGAAATTATTCTGATTGTCCCATCAGAAAAAGGTTTGCTCTAATTTAACAATGTAATTATGTTTCACAATTTGTGGATTCAGAATTTTTCTGGCTCCACCTTTTAATATGTAGACATCAGAATATAATTTTCTTCCATGACCAAGTTTAAGTTGTTGTCTTGAGGACTTTGTATATAAAATAATCCAACAGCTGGTAACTGATCTCCTGGTTTTGTTTCTTTTTCTTCGCAGTCTCTGAAATGGAGTTCTGGATTCACATCCTCGTCCTTCTGGTGATTCTCACTCTCACATTCCTGGGCATGTTCTTCATTTTACGGATCATAATTTATGAAATCTGGAGATTTGCAAGACATGAAAGCAGCACTGGTACGGTTCCTGTTTTAACCCACTGACGCTGAAAACAGTACTTCCTATTTCACTGTATCTAACGAGGTCGAATTTTAAAAAATTAAGAAATTGTGAACTCTGAAGGTCTCAGGGCACCGAGGCAAGAAGTGTGGATCGGATTGAGTACTAGACCTGGATATCAAAATATATATATTTTTGAAATATTCTTAGTTATTTTAGCCTTTCAGACCAATCCTGACCTCTTCAACTTTTAAATATACATGTGAAGCATCGTGCTCAAGTCCAGTCCTTCAGAGCCACCAGACTGAAACGATTATGAATTTTTTTCCTGAGCCCCTGAGGAATCAAATGTCTTAATTCCCTCATCAGCAGTCAGTCGCTCAGACCAGGTAACGAGCCTTTAGTGTGATCAGAAGTGTTGGAGGAAATGCTTCAGGCCTGGACCTGAGCATCCCCCATATAAAGTCAGGCGTTATTGCAGATATGCCATAAAAACACAAAAACTAACCTTTTTTTTGTTTGTTTAGTTTCTACTGGAAATGTCTTATTACACTTCAAATAAGACAAAACTAACTTACAAGTAACTGTTTGGCTTGTTTTTAAGTTGATTCCATAATTTTGCTAGTTGGAAGTTTTTTTTTTTTGTTGTTTTTTTTTTCTCCCCCCCATTTATAGCAACACACTTTTCCCATGTTATTAGTGAAACATAACTTGTGATTTTTCTGATTTGTTCACAGCCTTCTTTTGCTGCCACTTATTATTGTTCATCCCGCCTTTGATTGGTTTCCTTCTATTCCTGGGCCACACTTTCGTCTACATGATTGAATCACTTAGTCATTCATATAATCAGTAAGTCACAAAAACGCCACATCTTCATCTTTCATGTTCAGTACGATTGATTTTAATCTCTCAGCTTCTTTTTGTTGGCACACAGATTAACCAAAGTGGTCTTGGAGAATCAGAGGAGGAAAGAGCCTCATGACAAGGCTTTCTGACGCTGCTGCCTGCAACTTTAATTCATCTAAGCATGAAAAAAGCTGTTCCAAGTAGGACATGATGGGTATACTCTAACTTTTAGGCTTTACTTGTCTCTGGAAATAAGAGGGGTTGATTTTCATTGTCTGTATACATTTATAAAGTAAAAAATAAACATTTTCTTAAATTCATCTGTGCCAAATAAGGGAGTAAATTGTTCATTCAAAGTAATATTTTAGTTTCTTGAACCACTGAGGCAAAAGAAAAACTTCCTGTGGATTTCTTTTACATCACATTCCTACTACATTGTTTTTGCTTAAGATGGCAGCACTTCTACATTTAAACCATGACCTGCTATGTTTTTGCCTCATGGAAAAAATGCGCCATCTTGTGGTCAAACTGAGACAAAAGCTTTTGCCATTTTGTTTGTTTTAACTTGAACCATCCTGTTTTCAGACAGTAATTAAGTTATTCATAAACACACCAAACACCCTGTTGTACAATGGGTGACTGGCAATAACTAGAGGAAATGTTAAAGAAATAAACACGGTAACTGGAAAACGTAGAGGAAAGAAAAGCCCAAACAATGAAAAAAGAAAAGCTTAATAAAACTATGTTGCAAAGCCAAATTGAAAAAAGAACTAATGTGGTTTATGTAAGGAGAGTTGATGTAGAAGACATGGTAGATATAAATCAGGTGTTTAATTTATTTTACTATTTAATTTGTAGATGTTTCCTCATAGGAAATTATTTTGATTACATTTGATAACTAACTATAAAAAAAATGGTCAAATGGGATGTTTGTTTCCTGCATTCAGCAGCTGCTTCATGCATGGTGTGGGAGACGGAGTCCTTCTGTCTGCCACCTGAACTGGGTCAAAGGTCATCATAAATCCCATGACGCCACACGGTTGACCTGCGCATCGCCACAGCAGATTGAAACTGAAGCCGTCTGGACCGGCAGCTTTTCGCACCTTGAACTTTTGGTTTGTAGTTTTTGTTGCAACCTGAAGTGTAAAATAAACTTCAGTGGAGTTTGAAAACCAAATGTGTGTTTAGGTTTATGTCTGGTTGAACGATGTGTGCCCAGTTGATTTTTTTTTTTTCTTTTTTGGGGGGGGGATTTATTGTAATCCATAAGGGGCCCAGAAAATCTTTGGGAACCACTGCATTACATACAAAGCCATCATAAAGTGACTAAGACACAAACACATTAATTCCTGTTTTAAATATCTACAGCTGCCCCTGACGATGGCGCTCAGTCAGAAACCAACCTTAATCCATAAAGTGACTAAAAAACAAACACACAACTCCAGGTTAAAATATCCACAGCTGCCCAAGATGATTTCTCTTTTTGTCATGGTTTTTTATTTCCTGAGTGTGACGCCGACTCTAATCCATGGCAAATATGACACATATCTGCTTGTAGTATACTTTATTAAAACATAACACATACTTTATCCTCAGATTATTTAATAGACTTATCTTAAAATGTTTCCACTGCTCCTTGCAGTGGATCGTAGTTTTGGTTTGCACAAGTGTGACTGTGTTATATGTTGTCATTGAAGGATTTATCTTTTGTAATAAATTTAATGTGACGTTATAGCCTCTCATAACATAAGGTCTTTATAAAACTAATGCTACAAACACCACCTGAACTCTGCATTGTTTATCAGATCATTTTCTGTTTCTTGTCCTTCTGGCTGGACTCCAATCAATGGAGGAGATTTCCATCAACATTGTGCTCTTATTTTCTTTTGGTCTCTTTTATTTCACAGTTCTTTTGTAACAAAGTCCAACTACTTCTTCATTTAGCTGCTGTGTGGGAGCGAACCTTGCATCAGTTCATAATATGAACGAGTGCCGTCGGGTTCAGAATCTGATATTTACAGCAAGTCGTGAGTCCAATGAAACATGGATTGGAGGCTCTGATGCACAGCAGGTATTTTTGCCACTACACTTTATTTTCTTAAGTATTTTGTGAAACACTGAATGAAACGTGTAAACTGCTGTGTACTTTTCTAGGAGAAGATTTGGTTGTGGAGCGATGGAAGCCCGATGATCTACACAAACTGGTGTCCGAAAGAACCTAATAATTATAGAGGAAACCAGGACTGCTTGCAGATGAACTGGACAGGTAAAGCAAAATACCACACAGGTCTGTTTATTCAGGTGGCATCAGGACTCGTTTGCTGGTTATCTAAACGTCTTAGTTCAACTGTAAACTCAGCCGCTGAATCAACAGCACAAGCTCAAATAAAAAGGCACAAGGTTTTAGTTGATCAACCTTTCCAATCATTTTTATGATATATTGTTAGATGGTTTTTATTATGTGATGTTTAATTTATTGTTTGTAGATGAAAAGTGCTGGGATGACTTGTGGTGTCATGACCTTTGGCCTTCTGTCTGCAGCAAGACAGTCTGAAAACAAAAGATATTTCTGCTTCTTTACTTCATATAATTTTTTTCTTTTTGTCTCTTTTTAGTGAGAGCAGACTGAATGTGTTATAAAAAAAATCATCTAAACTTTTTCTCCTGTCCTTTGGCCTAGCAGAGATAAAACAGGAATCAAAACAAGATGGTGTGTGGTTTATTTTCTGTTTGTGTTTTTTGAAGCTTTTGTTTTCAAAAATATAATATACTAGAATTTATGTTCTTAATGTATAATATTTCTGTATGAATGGGATTATTTTATTGTTCAAACATCAAAAGGATAGTGTTACAACAATATGTTTTCTTGTAAAACATTTCATGTTCAGATATGATCCAACCTGGAGAAATGTTGAAAATCTTTAAACACATGAATTCTGTGTAACTTCTTACATTATCTTAATGCAAAGTTTGTTAGACAAGGAGAGAAGTTGAGTTATAATTCTGTAACTAGTTTGGTTTTCTTGATTAAGAGCTGATTTTATAAGTAAATACAACAACACTGAAATCTGCTGGGACATTAATCAAATTCATCAATACAGTTGGCTGTTTCATTTTACAAGTTAATGTTTTTGAAAGCATGACAGAAAATCTTACTGAGATCTAAAGGCTGCAATTCTTGCCAAGACTCATAAACTTTTTGAATATGCATATTTAGATACCACATAGTGCAGACCTTAGTAAGGATGACTTAGCAACTTTAAAAACCTTCAGCAGGTGAAGAAACACCAGGTCTGAATTCATTTTCTGATTTTATCTCAGTTGTTTTTTCAACCTCAGGCTCCTTTTTAACAGTTTTTCAAGAAAATCCAACAAGCTACATTTTACTGTCTGGTTATGTTCTTATGTTTTAATTTTTTTTATATTTCTTGTTGCCTGCCTCTTCCTTGATGTGAAGGAAGGTAGAATAGTGAAGAACAATAAACAATTATTTTCAATGATTGCCTGATATCTGCTCATATTATTGGCTCTGCATGTTTCCTGTAAGGCAGCATCTTTTGTGGAGAACCGACGCCAAAGTTCTCCCCAATCTCTGCAGTTTTTAGTAAAACTATTATTAAAACTACAACTTTACAAACATCTACAAACCTCGACCAAATAAATCGACGTGAGAAGGTAAAAAAAAATTTATATTCCTTATCTTGTACAAATGCATAAACTCACCTAAATAGTCACAACATTTTGCATATTGTTTATCTGAAAACTAAATATGTTCTTTCTGAATCTTTATTTTTACAATATTTTAGAACCATTTTCAAAGTGCCGGCCATAAACGCTCACACTGATGCAGACATTTTGCTCCATTAACATTTAACATCATAATAAATTTAAGACTTTATTGTTTCTGCATAAGTAGCAAATGCAACATTTTAGTCTGAAACCCATTAATTGCACAACAACAACGATGTGTTGACATAAACCACAGACGATGGTTACAGGACTATGAAAAAGCATTTCTATCATCAGACGGTTTTTCTGCTTTGGCTTTTTGCCTCACTTAAATATCGAAAGTTCTAAAAAAATTACATATATAAAAAAAAGACAAGCCAAGCAAATGCAAAATGGAGTTTGCAAAATATTATATTAGATATGGAAGGAAAAGCACTTTCCGTAGTGAAATGAGTCGTTGCTCATTTCACCAAACTACTGGTTGCATCTGACAAACTCACTGCTGATATTCAATTACAATTTTTGTCAACATAACAAAGACAGTAAATTCTGATTGATTGAGGTTTGGCTGTCTATTCAAAATGCTGTTACTGTTCAAGTTCAATCACAAATTCTTGAACTGAAGCTTGGTCTTTGACTGGGCCGCTCCAGACAGTCCATCTTGTGAGTATTCAAACTATTTCTGTGTAGTTTAGCTGGATGCTTTGTATTGTTGTTTGCTTGTAAAACATTTTCTCTGAAGCTGTAGTTCTCTTGCAGATGGAAACAAATTATCATCCAGGATTCCTCTGCATTTTGCTGAATTCATTTTACCATTACCATGGGATGTCATTTACCCAGAATGCGTTGTGGTGTGAACAAAATGGCAACTTTTGTGACAATTTTTATTAAAATTTTTAAAAACACAGTATTATTACTGTATTGTTTTTACATCTAAAATAAATATTTCTCGAATTAAGTCAACTGTTACAACTAATTGTGGATCCCTTTAACATTAGCCTGCAACCTCGTCTTGGTCAACACACAAACAGCAGAGTTCTGTATGAGCTGAATGAAACCAGTCCAGAAGTATGACAGAAATGGCAGAAAAACAAAAAAACATGCATCGGAGTCTCAGTGTTGTCCAGAGAGAGAAAAGAAGTGAACTTTGCCTCTGTTTTCAAGTTAAAATCTTGGAATAAAAGTAAAAAGATCCCCAAAGCTCCTGATTTGTTTGGAAGTACTGAAAAACAAGTTTTGTAATTTTCGGCTGAATTTCCAGTCCAGCTAATACAAACTTTGAGTTTTGTACTGGTTGAGCTGGAGAAAAGTTTCAGCCGCCTAGTTGTTCATGTCAAAGATGCAGTTAAAAATTGAATCAACTGGCCGGGTTTGATTGGTTGTGTCCCCAAAGTGGAGATAAGGAAGATTGAAGATGATTTGCACTGTACATATCAATGTTTATTAAGGAATAAGTGGTGTTTAATCTGTTAATCTATTAAAATAGTAGCAGCCATAAACAATTTGGAAGAGGGTCTCAATGTGTGTATCTTAGCTCAAGGGTGCCTCTCTTACCAGTCCCAATCTGTTGTGGGCATTTATTCTGAGTGATCTGACATCCTCAAATAATTCAAATGTTACCAAAACTGCTAAGTCAGCCAAATATAGTAAATTCTTTGTATGTTTGTAATTTAATCACAGTAGAAATCCAGGCATTCATTAAAACCCTAAGAGCTTTACTGATGAAGAAAATCCTGTCTGAGACATCAAGAGGTCAAGATTTGGCCTGCAGTGCAGGAAATACTGAGATGTGAATTTGAAGAGATTGTATGAAGGCAAACTCTCAATATCTCCTCTAATCTACGTTTCAAGCTAGAGAAATCTTAGAAGAGAAGACGAAGTGTTGTGCTTCTTGCAGAAGGGTGCGGTATGAGGTATGACCAGCAGATGGCGCTGGTAATTGTGGCATGCCGTTTTATGTATGTAAACTCAATTAAAATGTTGTGATCTAAGGTTTGGCTTTCCTTTATACTTTTGTCTTTTAGAAGCTAAACTTGGACTATCCACAAAGGACTTTGCCGTTGCTAAAAGCTCCTTTTTGTTTTTTAATTTCTGCAGCTCAGCAAAAACAGTCTCTGACAAAGATGTAATCAGACATAAGAGTAGCATGAGCTGTGCTTCAGCTGTGAATGGTGAGTTGAAACAAAGTCAGATCATTTACCAGTAGAATGAGACTATCAACAAAGGACAATGAAGATCGCGACAACATGACCAACATGACAGAATGACCAACCAACAATCCCCCAAAGTTTCTCCAAATCATTCCCTCTACCCCACCAGACATCTTTAGACTTTAACACAGACACCCCAAACTTCCTTTGTGATCAAAATACAAAAAATAGCTGCTTTAATATGGTTAAAAACTGTCTGCTTTCCTTCTCAAACTTGGTTAAAGATGTGAGAGTCAAAGGTCAACCAGAGTCCAAGATGCAACCTGCATATCCCAAAGTGAACATCATAATAAAACGGTCAAGCTCTGACGGCTTCAGCTTCTTCAAGCAGCAGCAGAAAAAGGGCAAAAAAGAACAAAAGTTTGCTCAATGAGTGACTTCAATACCCAGAAAGGTGGCCTGGTGCTTCAGCCATCTTTCCACTCTAACAAAGTTAGAAGTTCCTGACTTGAAGGAGTTGAATGACTGATTTTAGAAAAGCAATATAAAAGGGTATACATTACAAGTATTGCATACCTTCACAGTTTAGTAGCTTAATCATCATCAGACCTCAAGAAGCCATGAAATTATTGGATTTCAGGAAACTTGAGATAACTGTCACCAAGACAGTCTGTTATCTTAGTTAAGCAGTTGATTCATTTAACTGATTGAACTGATGTGGTTTAAAGGATTCCTGTCAAAGATACAATCTGGACAAAGATAACACCACTAGAGGTCTTTACAAGGTCTGGTTACTCAGATCCAGGTCAAGTTCTGAAAACAGCTAGTTGGTTTCAGATGCTCTGATAGTATCAGAGTATCGGAATCCCAGAAACTTAAACGTCATCCAGATGGTGCATTTAGTGCACTGACATGATTATGAACTCATATATATATAGAAGTAGAGACACAAGTTCATTATCTTAGGTCATGAAATTATCATTGACTTCTAGAAGTGCTGTGTCAGTGCAGTGATGGGCTCTAAAACAGATAATCTTCAAACAATGCTGTTTTACTATTTTATTGCAGTTTGTTAGGTAGCAAGGGAAGGTGACTTAGAAGTTAATAAGTCATCATTTTGATCAAGAGCTGTTTTTTAAGGCTTAAAAATACAAAGCAACACAAAGCTATGGGGATATTAATCATATTAATCAAAATTAACTGAAGTGGTTTTGTAAGTTAATATTTTTTAAAGTGTGAAAGAATATATTACTGAAATTTAAAACATGGCTTTTGCAGAGGATTCACAAACGATTTGAATATGCATGTTTAGATACCACATAGTGTAGACCTTAGTAAGGATGACTGAGCAATTTGTAAACCCTGAGAAAGTGGAGAAACACAAAATGACAGTTCTTAATTTATATTCTGATTTTATCTCATGTTTTTCACCTAAGACTCCTTAATTTAAACTACATTTTACCAATGGAATAGATTTTTTTTATCACATTTTAACCTTTTGGTGTTTCTTTCTGGGTAGCACAGCAGAGTAGTTGTTGGGATTGTTGTCTTATGACAAGAATGCACTTTTTTCATAGCATGTTTTCTCTCTGGTTGCCTGACTTACACCAACAGTCCAAAACATGAACGTCAGGTCAATAGGTCACTCTAAACGGTCCCAAGGACCAGGTATGTGCATGGATGCTCTTATGTCCTGTGTGTTTGTGTTGTCCTGTGAGGAACTGGCGACCTGGAATTTTGTATGCATCTCAAGCATGTCTGGTTATGTTCTTTAGTTTACCAACAGGTGAAAAAAGAAGCCCTGTTTAATAGGACTCTGGTTTGGGAGAAGAACTTGTTGTCTTCAGTGTTTGCTAACAGTGTTAGTGAAGTGACGGGTTTCTCTTTGGGCAAAATATTATTGTTTTCAAACCATTTTCTAAAAACAGGGTCAAAACTGACCCCAACCACATAAAGGTCATTGTTTTTGCCATAACCTTGTTCCTGAAACAAATGCAGCCATTTTAATAAGGTGTAGTATGAGCCTGGAGAATATCAGTGCTTATTAAGGTACATATCATACACTCATTAAGGTGTATGAAATATTAAAATAGCAGCTATAAACAAGTAGAGACACAAGCTCATTATCTTAGGCCATCAGAGTATCATTAGTGACTTTTAAAAGTGCTGTCAGTGCAGTGATGGGCTCTAAAACCAGACAGAAACTTTCCAAACTGTACTTTTAACACTGTCTTATTCCATTTTGTTAGATAGGAAGGGAAGGTGACTTAGAGGTTTATGACTGGTTTAGTTTTCTTGATCAAGAGTTGATTTTTTAAAAGCTTATAAATAGCAACACAAAGCTATTAGGATATTAATGAAAGTAACTTTGAAGTGGCTGATTTTGTAAGTTAATATTTTTGAAACCATGGAAAAATATATAAATGAAATTCACACTAGTTTTCGCAAAGGATTCATGAACGATATGAATATGCATGTTTAGATACCACATAGTGTAGACCTTAGTAAGGATGACTGAGCAATTTGTAAAAACCCTGAGAAAGTGAAGAAACACAAAATGACAGTTCTTAATTTATATTCTGATTTTATCTTAGGCATGTTTTTTTCCCAGCTAAGACTCCTTATTTTATCAGAGTAAGAAAATTTCAACTACATTTTACCAATTGGATATGTTTTTATTATACTGAAACCTTTTTATGTTGTTTCCTGGATAGCACAGCAGAGTAGTTGATTAGTTTGTTGCCTGGCTTCCTCTGACAGTCCAAAATTGAATGTTAGGTCAATAGGTCATGAGCTCGAGGCAGACTCAACACAGACTGGAAGCGGACGTCTGCCGTACATGTCCACCGAACAATAAATCTTAACAACCATGTACGTGTACTCGGTCTCGCACAGTAAACTCCTGGTGTCTGTTTTTCATGTGACACCATGAGGTGACTGCTATTTTCTGTCCCGCACCGAGAGGTGAGCTGAGGCTTCCTGGATGGAGAAGAAACGGAGCTAGGCACCAACTAGTCAAACTGGTTTCCATTAGGATTGTGAGAAATAAAGGAATTTGTCACAAGAGTATAAGCAGTCAGTACGCTTGAGTATTAAGTCTCAAACATTCGGACAGTACGTGCGGAGTCTGCTCAGCTCACAAAGTGTGCACGGTATGCCAAGTACATGAGGGCATTACGGTTATCTTCCATTTTTGTTCTAAATGAAAATTGAATGATTAACAGACACTGCAAGGAAAATAAATAGCATTTATGATTGTAGGTGGAAGCAAAGGTTTGCGCTTTGACTTCTGAAAAATGTTCATAGAAACAAAGACTATCAACAAACGGTTAAAACCAGCTGTGTCAAAGTACAGGCCTTAGCTAGTTTAAGTTAATATTCATGGGACACTATTTCCAAAAACCCTTCTTGCTGCAACTGTCACAGCCATGACAAGCACAAAGACCAGGTGTGGTTTTGGTCAACGGTGAATGATGAGGCAAGGTATGAACTAGACCTGGTTATGGAGAGCAGTTCTGTTGAATTTTTATCAGTGTCATTTCCTGATGATGTGTCAAGATTAGAAGCTCTATAAGTATCCAGTGATTCCACAGTGAAGACTAAAGGTGCTGGCTGGCTAAGAAGACAGATCATTCTTCATCAGGTTTGCTGATCAAATTTATGCTCACCTATTTTTCAACATGTTTGAATTGTATTAACATGTATGCTTTATTTCGATTTGCCTTCAGCTTGCCTCATCACTTCATCTCCATCATGAAGTTGTTGGGTGTGTTCCTCCTTGTTTTCTCCATGATGGCTCTGACCAGTGGCATCAGGTTCAGGGTTTGCAGTGAGTATTTATTCATTATAAAGTCCTGGTTAAGTTACTAAAACACAGAAACACAAATTAACTCCAGTTTAAAGTATCTACAGCTGTCCCAGGCATAATACATACTTTTTCTTCAGTATGTTTCATAGATTTATTATTTTAATGTAATCACTGTTTCTTGCAAAGTACACACATCATAGTTTTGGTCTGCGTCAGATTTTTTAAAGGTTAGTCAGGCAGAAAACTGGAGTCAGTGCCCCCCTGACATACACCTCTTAACTGGAAGTCTGCATTTGTTTGTCAGGATTCCGACGTATCTGCTTCCCGGTTTATAGGCGGTGTCCTCTTGGCTGGACTCAAATCAACCGTCGCTGCTTCCGCTATGTTGCCACACCCATGACTTGGGCTAATGCTGAGGTGATTTCTAACAAAAATGTCCTGTTATGTTCATTTGATCTCTTTTATTTCACAGTTCTTAATTAACAAAACCCAGCTAATACCTCAGGAAACTGTCATGTGTTTATCTGTAGAAAACCTGCCTGTCTATGGGAGCGAACCTTGCATCAGTTCACAGCGCGTTCGAGTACCGTCGGGTTCAGGCTCTGATAATCGCAGCAAGTCATAATTCCAGAGAAGCCTGGCTTGGAGGCTCTGATGCACAGCAGGTATTTTTGCCAGTACACTTTATGTATGTATTTTGTGAAACACTGAATGAAATGTGTCATCTGCTGAACACTATTCTAGGAGAGAACCTGGCTGTGGAGCGACGGAAGGCCTATGAGGTACACAAACTGGTGCCGAGGAGAGCCGAATAATGCTGGACACAGCCAGCACTGTCTGCAGATGAACTGGACAGGTAAAAGAAAATATCACATCTGTCTGTTTTTTCAGTTGGTAAAAGGGCTTGTGGGTGCAAAGCTTATTTATTCTGCATGTAAACGTTTTTGTACACCCATCTGAAGTTAAATCAGACAAAAAGTCTGTTTTAGGTTGGTTAGAATTACCAAAATTATTTCCATTTGCTAAATCGCGAGAAAAACTAAAGAATAATTCTTTGAGATTTATTTGTAATTTTCTTCTCATTCAGATGTTTTCATACATTTTGGTCAGTATCAGGAATAAATGTCTTTTAAACTGGATGAACTTTTAGGTTTTCTCACCAGAATGTGTAAACTTCTGAATTCAAAGAAAATTACAAAACTGGTCTCTCAGATGATTTATTTTTCTAGCATTTATTGAAAATAAATAATTTTAGTAATTCTAACTGACCTAAAAGAAGAGAAGTTGTGAATGTTTTCATTTGGTGTATGTGTACGTCTGGTTTTAACTGCACATTTACTGTATCAACAGCAGGAGTTTTTATTCATTTTTTGTGGTTTATTTCATCATCCTTTCCGATCGTTTTCATAATACAGTGTAGGTCACCTCGGGGTTTTCAGTACGTGATGTTTGACTCATATTTGTTTCTCTTGCTTTTAGGTGCAAAGTGCTGGGATGACTTGTGGTGTAACCGCAGTCTGCCTTCTGTCTGCGCCAAGAAAGTCAGAAAACTGCGAGGTTAATAAAGAGGCCTGATGTGTACAACAGAACCAGTGGAGGACGAATGTTTAGGCGTTTCTGTTTACCTGCCTTTTTGCACCTTCATAGAAAACCCAAAAGATATTTCTGCTTCTTTACTCCATATAATTTCTCTCTTTAACGCAACCTAAGGAATGAAGCGACAAGCAAACAGCAGCTGGATTGTCTCTCTTTAATAAGATCAGACTGAATGAGTTATAAGAAAGAATCATTTCAGCAAAACTTTCTTCTCTGCTTTGGCTTAGCAAAAATAAAACTTTGAGGAATCAAAACAAGATGGTGTATGGTTTATTCTGTGTTTGTGTTGTTCTGATTTTTGAATTATTTTTAACACAGTTATTAAATACAAATATCTCATTATAACAAAGAACTTTTCACATTCTCATTATGTAGTATTTCTGTGTGAATGTGACTGCAAAGTGTGAGATGATTGTAAATTGTATCAGCCCAGCCGCCGAGCTGCCGAGCTAACATCCCCTTTTCTCTGTGTCGGTGGTACAGCGGTGATGTCAGGAGCTGAAGGCTGAGTTATAGTCGCGCTTTTGACAGTTCGGGTTGAGCGTGTTTTTGAGCCCGCTGCGCATGCGCCGCGTGCCTCTGCGTGCTCGGTTCAACGCGTCAACAATAAACCAGCTCCAGCAGCTGCTAGCTGCTCCAGGCTCTGAGCTGAAACTGATAAAGTGTCAAAATGATCCGAACCCATCCGTGGTTCTGAACTGATTTAAATTTGTGTTGTTTCATCATTAGTGGCCAGTAGCCTGATGTTTCTGTTGTTCTCTTGGTTTGTTGTACTTCATGCCAGATGAATTTCAGAATGACATAGTTCCTCTCTGTGGGGGTGAAACTTGTGAGCTCCGCTGTTGTGGGCATGTCTATGTTGTAAAGTTAAATTATCATGAGCTTAATTATTTGGGTATAAAGGGCCTGGTCATTAGCCCCGCCCCCCGGCCCGACGCTGACTTGTTCTGCTAGTGTTTAGATCATATATCTTGGTGTTGCCAACTATTAAACAGCATTTGGGAAACTTCTTTCTTGGTTTGCCGGGACAACAGCTTCTCCCCATGTACGGGTCTTTGGGATCTTCCCACTAGAAGTTAGAGTTACTAAAACACACATTTAAAGCAACAGCATTTGCCTCATTAATGGCTCACAGACTCAATCTTGTCCAGTTGAAGTCTAACAAGCCTCCTGCTTTTGACAGCTGGATTACAGAGATGCTGTCCATGCATCTCTGGACAGCATCTCTGTCTAATAAGGTACATCTCTGTACCTTATTAGAAAAAATAAGGTACAGCAAAATGGGATGGTATGAAAAATTCACAGAGACCTGGCCTTCATTGATTGAATTTGTAAAAAGTTTTCAAAGGCTATTGGTAGCCTGTGCCCAATTTAGTGGCTTCAGCGCATATCTTTGTACTATGGAGGTACTTGCTCCTTTGAGCCATCTCTTTTATTTATTAATAAATGTATAGATATACACATTTATTTACATTAATTTTCTCTCTTTCTTGGGTTTCATTCTCTCAGAGAGACAGAACACAGAGTTGCTTTGTTTATGTTTTGTTAGTATCTTATCTGACTATATTTTACTCCTTTAGGTTATCTGAAAAATATACAAATAATGAAAAAAAAAATTTGTTTTGTCTGTCTTGTTTGAAATTTGGAATAAAAGTAAGCGCAGGGTTAAAATGCATATTAAGGCATACGTGGTGTTTGAACTATTAAAATGGCAGCTAAAAACATTTTTAGAGTAGATCTCAAACGTGTGTGGATCGGAGTTTAATAGTTGCATCATTAAGACTAACGCCACATACACAAGGGGTGTGCTGATAAATTAGCCAGCTGGTAAACCTGCCCCGAGTTTCTTAATTTTGGGAGATCGGTGATCTGTTGATACTTACGGATGAAACCGATCTTTTCCAAAGCTCTTTGGCAGAGGTCAGCAGAGGTCTAAAGGTCAACCATTGTCCTCTTTGACTGACAGAGCCGCCCAGCAGGTCATGTCTGCACATTTGCATTAAACAATAGTCACCCTTCTCTTGCCAAAACAGTGACTTTTTTTGCTATATTTAGCAACATTTCAGACAAAAACAAAAAAAATCTGAATCAGGTCAAGCTTCTGAAAAATTGTGATTGGCGATCGGCCAGAAAACTGTAATCAGTGCGTCCTGACATACACTTCTTGACTGAAAGTCTCCATTTGTTTGGCATCAGAACGAGTTGTCCTGCTCCAGAGATTTAATTGTCCTTCTGGATGGACTCCAATCAACGGTCGGTGCTTTCCAAGCCATGTTGCCAAACCCAGGGCCTGGATTAAAGCCGAGGAGATTTCAAACTCCATTGTTCTTTTATTTTCTGTTGCTCTCTTTTATTTCACTGTTCTTATTTAACAAAACTACTATCTCAGCAAACTGCTATGCTATGTTTGTATGACTGAATTAACAAATGCATACACTCACCTAATTGGTCACACAAGTATGCACATTGTATTTATTTTAAAATTACTTTGATAATTTATCTGAAAAATATATTCTTTCTGTATTTTATTTTTGAAATATTTTGGATGCTATGCCCACTAACACTGATGTTTACATTTTGCTCTTGCCAGAAAGGTTCCACTAACCGCTAACATCACAGAAAGTTTAAGACTTTATTGTTTCTGCATATAAACATAAGATATTCAGAGTTGAAGTAGCAAATGCAACATTTTAGACTGAGGTTTGGTCTTTGACTGGGCCATTCCACAACACCCAGCTTGTCAGTATTCAAACTATTTCTGTGCAGTTTAGCTGAATGCTTTGGATTGTTGAAACTAAATGTTCTCTAAAGCTGTTGTTGTTTCTCTTTAACATGCAGAGGAAAATATACAAAGTTTTATTTAAAATGATCCCTTGCTGCTGCTGACTCATGGTGCCAGAGGCACAACCCAACTCTGCTTGGTTGTTATTTG
>CAEGAE010044102.1:0-10043 GCA_903067095.1 Girardinus metallicus
TTTTTTTTTACAGATTGGCTCTATTAAATGCATATTTAAGATATTTTATGTAAAAACTTATGTCCTGAGGAAAAGAAAAATGTAATTCTAAAGTGTTTGGATTTGTTTGATTCAACCAAACACAGAATTCACTAATTTAATACTTGAATTCATGGTTAAAATTATGTATGCCTAAGGTCAAAAATGGAATTGGTCATTAAGATAAATTAACTATAAACCAAATGTTTAAAATGTATGTTAAAAATTTTTTTATGTGTTTTGTAGGTTTTTCACCTCTTCATTGATTCACACTCACTGGTGAAAATAAAAAAGATTGAGTGAAATCCTGAAGTCTCTTCAAGTCCTTCTTTTCAAGTGTGGGAAGCCATGAAATTATAGAACACTTGACAGGTCCAAAAGACCAAAAGTGAAGGCTCACCTTCCAGCAAGTCTGAACATGGAGTCCTAGCTGGATGGGAGTGATTCACATCAAAGCCTACTCATGTTAGAATGGCGTAGTCAAAGTCCAGGCCTAAATCAATTTGAGGCTGTTGGAAAAATTGAAAATTTATCACAATTTTCCTTTCACCTCACAATTGTACACAACTGTCCGTTGGTTTATTAATTCTAAAATTCCAAAACATTGAAGTTTGTGGTTGTTGTTTACCAAAATGTTGGAAAAAAAAGAGGTTTTATTCTTTCTGCCCGGCACTGTAAGAAAGAAAGATCAGTTCAGAGGGGTGTCTTTACCCAAAGGCCCCATTGGTGAGTGCTGTCGGGAAAACACATGGAGGCCTTAGTAGTCCTCAATCATCTTTTCTGTCTCTGAGGGCTGGATCTTCATCTCAGCCTTCTGAGCTTTGGCCTCATACATCTCCCTCCTGCTAGCCCTCTGGAAGAACCCACACTGTTTGGGGGGTAGAATGGGGGCAGTGGTTACAGGAGGAAGGTTAGAAGAATGATCAGTCAAATGAATCTGTCTCGTTTGGTAGCCCATTTGGTCAGAACTCATTTCCAGGGAACTGTTCGCTTCTCAATGAAATACCAGAGAACGTAAGAACGTCTGAGTCTGAAACATCGTTTTCTACTGACTTAAAAGTATGGCTGCTAAATAATCACTGATCATGTGATTCTTATGGCTAATTGGACTTAGTCTCTTTGTGTCACTGCACAAAGTCACAACAGTGAACATGTCAATGAAATGTTGTTGCTTGGCTACCAGAGTACACAGAAAAAAAAATGTATAGAAAAACTAGAAGTGTGCCTATAAATAGGCATAGATATATAAAAGCTTTACTGATGTAGGTAAGAGAAAAAAAAAGAACAAATAATAATCTGGTGTATTATGTGATGTCTTTGTTCCTTTTGAAATAAATAGGCAACAATAATGGTGTCAGGTATCAAAACATAACATGGAACTTTGTACAGTGTCATTTAAAACCCAGAGTAGTCTCACCTTCCACAGGATAATGATGATGACTCCTAGAAGCAAAAGTCCTGCTACAGCTGCAGAGATGATGATCCACAGCGGGAGTTCGTAGGGTATCTCCACACTTTCCTCTGGCTCTATATCCACTGCAAGCTACAAGAAATGATACAACCAAAGTTAATCTGTGCTAAAACTTCTGTAATTAACAGTGTCACTGCCGTCATCATCAACACGTACAAGCAGATCATGAGTGTCCATCTTGATGGTTGGTTTATCCGTGATGAGCTTCAGTGTGGCACGAACTTTGACTTGAACGTTCAGAGCGTTGGGATAGTCCTGCAATTGCAAAAAAAAAAAAAAACCCAACAATCTCTAAACATCAAAGATGTAGCATGTAGAAAGTTTTGGGCCAATCTGGCCGGGTGAGCGGACCTCCAACATGGTGCTGTTCCACAAGCGAGAGCGGACCCGAATCTCTGCCGTCCTGGACATGTTGAGCAGAGGACAGGTGAACTTCACGCATCTCGCCTTCCCCACAGAGCAGTCCTTCAGGGCAGAGGGAGGAAAAAGCTTCTTCACAACAGCACAAACGTATTGACATATTTTTTAAATGCAGAATTTAATTAGAATCATTCAAAACTTTTGTTTTTCAGTACAAAAACTGAAACGCTAAGATTATATTTTTTTGCTTTTTATACAAAGTAACATTTTTTATTTTATGCTAATGAGAAATATGTGTACGTATCACATTGTGTATCACAGATGAAAACTACTTTGATTTGATTGATAAAGTAAAATTGAGGGACAATTACTAAATTAAAGGTTCTGTTTTTGTGGCCCTCCAGGGTCTAGAGAGCTACATAAATAGCTACGGCGAGCCGGATCTGGGCCTTGAGTTTGACACGTGTCATACAAGTTGGTCTGTTGAGATCACGGGCCCTGGGACTTTCAGCACGTCAGATTCAAGCAAGGTTGAGGACACCATTGTCAACATACTATCTGCATCAGATTCTGCTGAGTAAGATATTTTGCAGATCGGACGGACTCTGGAACATCATGCGGTGCCTCTGCGCGTGACAGGGAAGTGTTAAGTGTTCGCAAACATCCGGGTCGACATCTGCACCGACTTTGAAATTGATAAAAACACATTGGATCAGCACCAACAGTTGAGACGTTTCCCTGTAAGTGGAGTTTTAGAAAATAACTTCTGCTTCTTTGTTTGTAAAACCCAAGAAACGTATTTTCCAATTGTAGCCATAGTTGCGAGAGTCTCATTGTGTTTTCACCCTAATGAAACTTAGGGAGTGGTTAGATAAGAACCCTTATCTAAACCCTCTTTGAAGGTTTAAATGGTTTTGAAGGTCCCAACCAGAAACGTTGGTTCCCAGAAATGTTGTGATCGCCAAAGTATAGTGACTCTCCAGCTGTGTTTCCATTACAGACGTGCACAAAACTTTGTCTATATTCCGTTAATGTCAATAAAACACAATTTCACAATTGCTGTGTTTCCAATCAAAAAGAAACGCAATTAAAAATTGCACGTGAGAATAAGTTTGTTCACGTGACATTAAAAAAAATTGTCAGGCCGACATCCTCCAACTACTTTCTGTCATCTTCTTCTTCGTGGTTTGCGCCAGTGGTAACGTCCGGTTGTTGAGCATGTTACTCATGTTACTCAGAAAAAGTGCTTCCATTGCAATTTTGATTGGCTGAAACGTGATGAGCGCTAGCGCCATGGCTGAATTATGAATATGTCTCATGTAACTGTTTACGTCCGTCACTGATATTATTTTTGATGACTTATCCCATGAACAAACTTATTCACATGTGATTTCGCTCGCACATTTGTAGGCGCAGCTAGCGTCTTTCATACTTGGCTTCTGTTTCCCCATGAGTCGGTTAAGACTCTTCATTAGAAGAATGAACAACTGAGTGTTCATTTGCATACTTTGAGTATCACCATCTGTTCTGTCTGGATAAGATGAATTTTTATTGCCTATATAATTTAAAGACACTCATTCTGAAAGGCCAAGCTGCCTCTAAAAACGCAACACTGCCTCTAATAAATGTGTTTAAGTTTTTTAATATATTCTGTTTTTAAGAAGTGTATCTATTGAATAGATGGAGGTAAATGAAGAGACCTGCCACTGATAGCTTACCAAAACGTAGCTTTTCCGAGAGGAGTGCAGGGTGATTACCGCCTGCGGCTCATCAGCTTGGAGTGGAATTTTATCTTCCGTGTTGTTTTCGTCAGTCTGCCGTTTGGACCTGGCCTGCCTGGGTAGGCTCTCTGACAACTGGAAGCCGTTTCAGGGAGAAGGGTGGATGAAAGAAAGGAGGAAGGCAGAGACATTACATCAGAGTGCTGCTGGTAATTACTGGTGCTGATAAAAACATAACCATCCGTGACAATTCATCTCAGAATAGCAGCGTCATTTCCACTGTCTATATGTAGGCTGCAGACACTGTGAGCTTCTATTTGGGGATTTCTGAGGTCAGTGTGTGGTGACACAGTTTGTGTTTTTTCCCCCTAAGAGTATTTCTGAACAGAGGTTTGGCTCTGAGACCATTTTAACACCACTCACCACTAACATTTAGACTTCTTCAGTTCACTGCAGTTCTAAAAACATTGTTGTGTATGAGTGGGCAAGGTGCATCAGAGCCATGCAGGCTAAATTTACCTGGAGGTCTTAAGCTAGTTCAACACAACTACATCTTATGTACTTTTTAGCTATGTATAAGAGATGAAAATAAAATATATATATGGTGAAGACAAAAGTAAACTTTTCATTTTCTTCTATAACACCATTTTATTAGCCTCATTACATTATGTTTGAATGTAATGACCAAATATTAGCATGCTAAAGGGAAAACCATGCTAACATCAGTGTGGTTGTAACAGTTTGGAAATTAGCATGGTGGTGTTAGCATAGTGGAGGATGGTTAGGACTAGGGCACCCCATCAAATCTTACAGGGGAAGAATATGAGCAGTAGTGCTTTTTGTGCGAGGTGAGTGCCTTTCTTTACAGTTCTTCATTATTTTTATTTTGTAGATTTGAGGTTTTCTTTAGGTCTATTTGTTGCATACGTTAATGACTCGCGTTTTCCTACCGGTTGCACCAATCTGCCACGTCTTCTCGTTTTTTTCCCTCCCCAAAACAACTTCCTCTTTACATTTAAGTCAGCATGGTGCTTATGTTTGAGTTTTTTCACTAAAACATTTTTAAAATGTTGCAAAAACTATCAGCAGTTAGCTGAAACTATTAACTATGCAACTGTCTATGATATGACAATGACCCATTTGAGGAGGCTAATAGTTTTCTACCAAAGTCTTTCCAGGTTCTACATCTCTTATACCCTTCTCTTTCTGCACCATTCCTGCCTGAACACTGTAAATAAAGGTCACAAAGTCCTCACAAACACATCCAACAAACAATATTCCTGTGCAACCCGCTAATAACCACTTGTCTTACATGGGAAGATATTTTTGTGGATTGGGTAAGTTAGTGAGGAAGAGGATCGCTGAGATCACTTTGCATTTTTTTTCTGTACTAAAATATATTTTTGGTTACTTTTCTTAGTTTAGCTGTCACCGGAAGATCAGTCAAAACTCAAAAGATATCAACAGATTCATGAAATCACTTAGCATTTAAACCAAAGCCATAACAGAACCTTACAGTTAGGTTAAGCGGATTGATCACTCCGGCAGGGATGCAGTCCATTTCTGATTCTCCTTTAACAACAATCTTTGTCAGGTACAGCAGCCACTTGCCATTGGGCGCTTCAAGAGGCCAATCAAACTCTACGGCAAGGGTCCCCATATCTCCCAGAGGCTCGTCACGCATATCCACCTGATGGCAAAAGTTTCCAGGATTACAAAAACAATATTCAAGACATCAAGCAGAAGCAGTTCGGCTAAAAAAAGAAGAGTTAGACGCTGAAGCATCCACCCCTGGACATGCTTACACCACAAGACAAGGCTCAATTAAAATTCTCTTTCCCACACAATATAATTTTTTTTTTTTACTTCAAAGACAGGGTGTGGATGAGGAAACTGTGAGTGAAAAGCATACATATTATAGATTAAATATACAGTTGAGGAAGTGACTCACATTCAAGGTGAACTCTACCAGACTGCCGACGTCACTGGTGTTGCGCATAGCGTACTCTCCCTTCACTGTCCCTCCAAATTTAGTTTTCTCTACAAAGTTCTTCCTGAACAAGTGAAAGAAGAATTTTACACAGTGTACAGGGTGTGCTGTTAACTACAGTTTCTTTGTTCAGCTCTGTACTGTACAGTACCTTTAACCTTTTGACACTACAACCAGAAACTAAGGTATATTTTATTGGAATTTTATGAACACTATAGGTGAACTGCAGTAGTGGGCACTCCTCTGCTAATCCGCTAGCCTAGCTTTTTGTTTAGAACTTTACCGTTTTTGTTAACTCTGAAAACATTTAGCGCACTTAGCTTCCCCTACATTCATTTTTCGGAATAAATACTAAACCTCTTATTTACTTGGCTGTTTTGTAAACTTTCACGTGACTATAGTTGGACATCTTTGTTGAAGTTTTGGTCATCGACAATAGTTCCTTAGGAAACAGTTTAAACTGTATGGATATCCTGCATTCTTCCTAACCGAAGCCTGTCTATGGTGAGCTAGGCAAAATCTGCGACAGTTAACAATATTCAATAACTATACAACTGAAAAAAAAAAACAAAAGACAAAAAGAGGAAAGTTCTGTTACAAAGAACAACATTCTGAGGTGAAAATGCACAAGTGGGTGTGCAATCACAAATTTGTCCCTGTTGAGGGTCAAATTTGACTCATGGTGGGTATCTACCTGGTTGAATTTAGCACTTTAAAATTATCTTCTGCTAACTAACATGTTGGTATAGTGCTTTAGCATCAGCAATGTTTATGATTAGCACTTTAGGGTTAGCAGAGCTAACCTTTTACTTAGTTTTGCTAACTAAGAAGCTAACTAAAAAGTTAGTGGAGCTAACCTAATCTTTACTAATCGGGTGACTTTTGATATGTTCCACTGGATTTTATTTAGAGGTAAAAGGTAGCTGAATAAAATTCACGCCAGATTATAATTTATAAAAGACCTTTAAAAGCTTTGGTCATTTATCACCACAGAACAATGACCTACATCCTTTTGCCTTTCTCTTGGTCCGTAGTTGTAAAATCCCAACAAAATACCTTAAAGTTTATGATTGTGATGTGATAAAATGTTGAAAGGTTAACAGCATATTTATAGCTTTGCAAGGCACTGTCTATGCACATGATAAGCTGTTGGACCACACTCACGGGAAAAAGGAGGGTTTAATGATGCTTTCAATCTGCAGGGCTGCCGTGGCCGGCCTCAGGTCACTCTGCTCACTAAGACTGAACAGATCAACAGCATTACAACACAAAGGAACCGGAATCAGAAGCAGCTACTGAAGACCCTCAGCGTCTTACAGATCCCTGTTAGCCTTCAGTGAACATCAGAGCACTTAGATGCTGCTGCATTGAGACCTTACGTTGATAGCATCAGTTGAATCTCTATGGCTGTCGTGTACAGATCGATGCCCGAAGTCTCGAATAAAAGCTGCAGCAACACCTGAAATGACAGAAAATATATTAGATGTGCCGCAAAAGGGCTTTCCTTCAGAAAAGATTTCTTCAGATTTAGCTTTTTTGTCTCACTTTAATGCAGACACTGCAGCGGTTAATGTTGGACTCAGCAACCCAATCAGATCAAAAAATCTAACTTTGACTTAGTTTGTTTTTATTATTTTTATGCCTTTCAGATGGGATGGTTGATTGTGTGTTTTGGGTTATAGTTCTTACTGTTACCCAAAATAGTAAGCTTGCCACTTTAACCTCAAGCGGGAAGCTTAAGGTTAAAGTGGCAGTATTATGGAAAATCAACTTTTTGCATCATGTTATGTTATCCCCTCATCCTCGTACCAGCTGTACTGTAAAGCACTTAGGAGTCCTCAACTGAGGTAAGTGAGGCCTGCAGAAAGGTTATTACAGCTAACTAAAACAGACAAAATAACACAAACTGAAATTGAGAAGACATTTTCGTTAACTGAAATAAATGAAAATGGTAATTAATGAGGAAAAACTATAATGATTGTATGCTTATAGAACTAGGATGTACTGAAATTACTGAGCTAATATTCTTCGTTTTTGTGTTTATAAATCTATTTATTGGCCTTTGAAATTGATGTGAAATAGATTTCCCCTGCATAAACAGTTTACATCAGCTGTCATCAAATTACGATACTCTTCTATAGTCCTCCTGGCGGCTACGCTACACTTGTCCACAAAAGTTGGGATAAAACTCCAGTCAGTTGTGGTACAACAATAATTGAATACATTTTTTTCAAAATGATATATTCTGTTGAATTCTCATTACCCAATCAATGTATAGATAATCACAATACAATACTTTGACCTGTTTGAATTCTACACCTAAAAATGAATTCAAGTATAAAAAAACTAAAACTACTACTACTATAACTAATAAAAACTAAATGTTTAACTAACAGTAACTAATAAAAAAAATAGCTAAACCAATCTAAAAACTAACTAAAACTAACTGAATTAGACAAACAAAAAGTCACATCAAAATAAAACGAAACTATAATGGAAAATCCAAAACTATCATAACCCTGGACTGCGGTGCTTTAGATGTGGCTCTGGGTTTTTTGTGACCTCCTGATTGATTGGAGTAATGTTGGTACGCAGGCTGTTCTTCAGAAGGTTCAACATTGTTCCACGTTTTCTTTGTTTATGGATAATGTTTCCCGCTGCAGCCCCAAAGCCTCAGAAATGCCTCTGTAACCCTTCTCACACTGATAGATGGCAGAGACTTTGTTTTTCATCTCTTCTTAAATGTCTCTAGATCAGATCATGACAGTTACTTTTTGAGAGCGTTTAGCCGATGTCAGGAAGGTTTTATTTAGGTAATCACTTTGTTACTGGCCAGTGAAACTGAACAAGAAGTAGGACGGGGGACAAGTACTTCTTCCTGTAGGCCCAGGACGATATGGACTTTGCTTCAATTAATGATTTTCTTTTGTTTGTTTAACTGTATGAAATGTTTAAATGTGACAAAAAATGAAAATGAGATAAATTCAGACTAACTTTGCTTAGTAGTAAGCAAAGTTAGTCTGGAAAAAAAAAAAAAAAAGTACCTTTTCTTTGGCCTTTAGTGGATTCCCCAGCTCACACATGACTGTCGCATCAAAGCGGCATTCTACGTCAGGGTTCTGCACAGACCATGGTCGAAAACAAGAAAAAGAAAGTATGACTCCGAGACTTTAGGTGACTCTATTTGTTCTTGTTTCATTTTTTTTTTCTTTGTAATTTAAAAGGAAAATGAAAAATATTTCAAACAGCAATTACAGATCCCTCATGCAAGCTTCCCAGAGCTCTACTGCCCCCTGGTGGACTTACGTCAGATCTGACGCCGGAGTATTGTATTGCGTTGGGGATGGAGACGTTGAGCATGGCCAGGTGGGCGTCCTCCGCCTCCTTTCCAGGCGAGTTGAAGTTGGTAACCACCACCAGCAGCTTTATCCTTTTCAAACTCTTGTCGAACTGGAGCACCTGAACGAGCTTCTTCCTGAACACCAGCAACACGAGAACATCAGACCTAGAGACGATGAGTTCTAATCTGATTTTTGGTTCAGAGTGTTTTGTCTACCTGGGGACCAGGGTTCCGTTATCATGAGCAAACTCTGCAGACAGCTGCAGGTTACTGGTGCATTTGTTGTCTAAGCCGCACGCCTTCTGAAAGTTTATCTGCAGGGCAGGAGAGCATTTTAGTCACACCACACAGCAAACTTATAAGGTTGGGGATAAAAGGTCACATTAACTGAGTGATGTTCTGTACCTCAGTTCTTTGGGTGAGTTTCTGCTCTGGGCTTTTAGTGGGGAGGAGATCCTTGGTGCTACTGGCTCTGCCGTCCTGCTCTGGTAACGTTATGTTGAGGGAAAAGACCACTGGTTCCAGTTTGTCCTTCACACGGTCCTGTCGATTAATCCATGTGTTATTTCATTCTTACAGCTGTAACTTTTATTTTAAAAAAACTCCATATTTGGAGTGAAAGTTTATGAGACAGATGACACGGAGTTAACAAAAAAATATTTTTTGGAAGTCCTCTATGTTTTTTTTAACTGCATTAGGACTATTTTGTACCACCGAATCCAAAAATAACAACCATTTTTTCAACCAGGTCTCTGATCTCTAATCAAATTAGAGATCAGATTTCTCTAATTTGATTTAGAGAAATCTGATCTTCTGACTAAATTGATGAAATTTTTATGACATTATCAGTTCATTTCTGTTAATATTTCTCATCCAAAAAGGTTTTCTGTTTTCTAACAGAGTGTATTAATTAAATGTTTCAAACCTGGATTTCTATAAATTGAATAATAAACACAGATAAGGGTAAGTTCATGTAAATTGAACATTTGGTCTTCATTGTGTAAAATTCTCCGTCTCTTCTCTGTCCTGATGGATTCTCTCCTCCTGCTCATCACTCATTGATCAGATTCTCAGGAAATAGATCCAGATGTGAGAACAAGTCATGCATTTTGATGCTCATGTTGCTCCATAGTTCAGAAAGTT
>CAEGAE010044108.1:0-19548 GCA_903067095.1 Girardinus metallicus
TCACAGGATGCCTTTTAAAAAAAAAAAAAAAACCGAAAGCCTTCTAAAAAAAAAAAAAGAAAAGGTCGAAGTAAAAGCCCTTTTCATCTCTCAGCTTTTACTTCGGCTCCTCTGGACATCCCAAACACATTTATAAACTACTTTTTTTCCTTTTCCTTTTTTTTTTTTTTTTAACTTTGCCTCCTTCCTACACAGTCCCAGCGCTCGCTCTCAGGTTGCACTTCGGCTCTTTTTGCTTTGACAAGGAGGTCCTCCTCTTGTTATTTAGGTGAAGGAGTGCCGATAATATACAGTTTGCATAGCCCTGGCGCCAGACTGACTCGCTGGGTATCTGACAGACTGAGGACTCCAGCAATTACTGGCTCTGCTCTTAAAGGGGCCGCAGCCACAAACCCAGGTCCACTTTGTGCTGAAGGGACTCTCCCAGCAACAGCAGCTATTTTACTTATGATTTCCGAGCCTCCTTTGAAAGCCGTGATAGAGAGTGTGAAAGTATGGGTTTTCACCAAGCAAAAAAAAGAAAATCTAATATGGCCGCCTTTCAGCTAAAGCTCAGTAAAAGCTGTTATATCTTAAAATAAAACTCTCACACAAGCATCATTATACTACTTCATCTAGTGAACATGTCGCTGTTTGAGGAACTTAAAGCAGGGATGTATGTTGTCATTAACTTACGTTGCTAATAGCAGTTAGCTTGGTTGCTAAGATTACTCATCTAGAAGCAGTTCCCAGATCCAAGTTCAGAAGCGTGTTTTCTCTGTTGAATCTGGTTCACTTCAACTTGTGCTGGGAGTTTTACTAATTTTCCCTCATATATTCCTCTTTTGAATAGTTTGCTTAAGGTGCTTGAATTGCTCATGTTTTTTTATGTAAGTGCTCTTTAGCTCTTCTTCACAGTTCACTTCTTTGCTTCAGCTATGCAAATATACACCGCTGACCTTTTCTTCACTGTAAATGAATACATTTTTACTTCTATTTTACAGTGTCTGTGTACCATAACTCAATTTTTTGTTGTGTTTTCAGAATCACCTCCTCCTCCATATTCTCAGTCCCGTTCAGATGAACACAAGCTACTAGGTAAGTCTGGTGAAAATGGCCTACCACACAGCAAACTGGTGAACTAGCAGCAACGTGTTGTCACCGCCATATTTGTAGTGTGGAAACATGGATTATTGTTGAAAAGCTGCTGCCGTTGAAAGTGACACCCACTTATTGAGAGGAGAGACGGTTTGAGCAAGAATAGTTTGCTCTCCGGGAAACTCTCGGCGCAAGCCCAAAGACGGCTTAACTTAAAATATGTAAATTAGCTCAATGTTTGGGAGTCTGTGATATTTTACCACACATACCTGCATTGTTTCTTAATTTATTTTTGTCACTGCAGACAAAAAAAAAAAAAAAAAACTATTTCCATTTACCTCCTGGCACTTTTTTCCTCTTAAATATGTCACAGGAAAGAAAAATAATCTGGATCTCATGTTTCTTTTGTGTTTTTTTTTTGTAAACACAACAGACTCAGCTCTGTCTTACACTGAAACTGCAGCCCCCCTCCTTCCCAGTTCGCCCCACATTATGCCAAGAGACTACACAGGTGAGTCACCTGCATTTTTTCCCCGCAGAAGTATTTGGACGCATTTGGTCAAAGGGGATGTTTTCCATGCCAAAAGTTACATCTTTGCTGAGGTTTTCCTCACAGTGTGGCAAAGAAAAGGTTCTGTCGCGTTGCAGAAGACAGACGCACACACTCATTAATGCAAACGTACATAGCATGCCCCCTTCCTGGATGTTTGCACAAGAGGGTAAATTATATTTACTGGCGTTATCGTGTTGTACTCCCCCCCCCCAATCTTCAAAGGCTGTGGGGACAACCCAAAAGGCCCACTGCATAAAGCTCCTATTGTGCATGGAGTGGCATGGAGGGCTTGGTGGGGGTCTGGTGGTCTCACTATCTAGATGCCGCAGCAGTGTAGCATTTCTCTCTCTCTCTCCTTCCTCGTCTACGCTTTCTCCACAGCAAAATATTTCACCGGGACGAAGCTGCAACAAGATCCCCGTGCATACTCCCAATCCCTTTTGCCTCTCTAGTCACCCATCCCCCCCTTTCCCTCTTTCTTCCCTCAAATCCCTTCATTCCTCTCTGCAATTGAGCAGTGGAAAGAGGCTGGCACTTTGGGGGCGGGCTGGAGAGGGGGGAACCGAGCCGCTCTGATGAGGCGGCGGTGTAGAGTTTTGTGTGCGAGAGTATATGTGGAAAGAAGATGGGTGGGTGGGGGGGTAGCTGAGGACTGAGTCGGGACAGGAAACAGCCCCCTCTAGATGATGAAACTGGAGCTTTATTTGTTTACGTGCTGGGGTCGGGTGGAGAGGTCCTTGTAGCGTTAGAAGAAACCCACAAACCCACTCAATCAAGCCTCCCTGGGCTCACTTGTGGACGGTGTTGAAAGGTGAATGGGCACCTAGAAAGTAGTCATGGCATGGCGCGGCCGTCTGAAGGACAGTCAGAGGGAGGTCTTTTCACTTAGGTATAGAAGTCCAAACGTCAAAAGTTAATTTTTTCTGCATCAACAGTTTTGTTGGGGGTGTATCTGCATAAAAAATACATTGAGATTCAACGCCTCTAATAAGATATCAGTTTTTAGGTTTTAGCTGAAATACTGTACAGTCGGGACAAGTTTTAAACCAGTCCCAATTTATTTATAGTTTCCTTTTAAGCAGCAATGCTTTCTAAAAGTGGCCATGACTAAGTGTCCTCTAAATATTTGAAGTTCTCTTGTTTTTGCCTGATCCCTGTAGATGTCTGTGGCAGCTTGTAGCACAGAGCATCCATGAACACAGAAGAAGAAGTGAACTAAATGACTATCTGCCGAAAATTAGCAGTGTGCTCATGGTGTGTCTATAAGAGTTAGGACAAACAGTCATGCAAAAGCTTGAAATAGGACCTGAGAGTTGCATCATCCCTCAGCTGATCTTGCAAAAGTTTCAGCTACTATGTCTTGGTGCATCACGTTGTTAATGCTAAAGTCACATTTGTTTTTAAAAGTTAGTTGAAATATTAGGTTATTTTCCACATATCTAGCTAAATAAATGTAAGACGTTTGTCTTTTGCTTTCTGCTGATAACAAAGAACCGAAATACATCATTTAAAATTTACACTTTTCTAAACTGCCTGATCGCACAAAGCGAGAGATATTACTGGTTTATCAATTGAGGTTTTCCACTTTGCCAGTTCATCATGTTTTTCACACCCATGCATTGCCTTTGAACTTTAGTTTCATAAGAATGAACAAACCATTTCATTATGTCCATGTAGCCAAGCTCTTTTTATCAGCTTATTTTTTGTTGTAGTTAAGTATTTTTATGAATTATTAAGAAGAGAATAATATTAAAAAAAAAACAATTAGATTTTTTTTTGCATATTTTCTTCTGAGGACTTTATATTCCATCCAATTTAGATTTATTTTGATTTCCATTTGGAAGATTATGACTAAACAAAACAGATCTTCTGTTTGTGGAGTCTGTGTTTTGGAGTAATTTAACCACATTTTCTTACAGCAGACCATAGCAGCTCCTAAAAATGTCTTAATATCACTTGGTTGTTAGAACTGATATGAAACTTACAACTGGTGGGTGCAAATTTACACATATTCACCATAAGTGACTAAAACCACAAAAGTAGCGTGAAATGACCAGAACCCGTTAACACTAAATTGTAAATGGCTTGTACTTGTGTAGCGCTTTATCAAGTTCAGAGGACTCCAAAGTGCTTTAAACTGCATTCAGCCATTCACCCATTCACACACGCATTCACGCGCCGATGGTATGGGTTTGTAGGCACGGTTGTCCTGCGGCAGCCTGACAGACGCGACTGCAACAACAACATAAAATTGAGCAACAGTGTTGACATCCAGTCTTAAACAGTCTCATCTTGTTGACATCCGAGGCACATTTAAATAAAAAAAGAAAAGTGGGAATACACTGAAAGCAGCCCTAAATCTGTACCGTCAAAATGAACAAGTCCAGCTTCAGATTGTGATTTTAAGATTTCTTCAGATGGATTAGTAGGAAAAGGCACAACCCCACCAGGATGTTGAAATTAAAATGGATATAAATTATGTTTTAAACAAGACATGGTGCTTGTATTCCGTCTGTCTCTGCATGTGTGTGTGTGTGTGCGTGTGTGTGGTCTGAACCGCTGACCCCCACACCAGAATACTGGAGCCGAGAACCAGAAATCAAGCCAAGAGTCTAAGTAGGAGCGAGATTTAGGTAAACAGAGGCAGCCAAGAAATCTGCATGTGTCTTTTGTTGTTCCCTCTGACAGGCTATATGAATCTTATTAGGAGCCAGAGCCAGTCAAATAACAGGAAATACACTGAACAAACCAACATGCATGGAAGAGATGACTGTCGCTATTTTAACAAAAGCCTTAATCTCAGATAGATGCTTCGAGAGAGTTACTGCATCTTTTATTGTGGAGGTAATCCTCATGTGTGTCACCTTAAGTCTCCGATATTTTCTTAAAACAAAAACAAGCTCTGAATAAGCCCTGTGGCACCTCGACATCTGTTTTATATCTTTAAAATCAGCCAGCTTAGCCTTAAAAAAAGGCACAGCAGGGCGTGGTTCATACATACCTTTGCCCTTGCCTCCTTTATCGTTCGATCAGTTAACGTTCCCTTTAAACCACAGACCTGCTATGACAAGGAAAAAATTGGAAGTTTAGTATGTTCATATCTGCGTGGATCATCTGTGTGCGGCTCCCAACAAAATGCGTGATTCAGCTGCTTATTTTCAGTTTGTGTGTGAGTATGTGTGTTTGTGTGACGGGGGAGAGACAGCGAGGAATTTCTGTCTGACTTGGTGATAAGATCGTCTCAGTGTGCTCACATAGGGGCCCTATCAGAACAAAGCCCTCACACACACTCACACACCCACACACACACACGTTCTCCCATCACGCAATGAGCTGGGTGGGATGAATGGAGGAGCTTTTTTACCTTCACGGTGGACGTCTAGGCGAGAGCCGCTTGTTTTCTGGGCGTTGGACTGTGTTTAAAAAGGCTTCTGTTGCCATTTCTCAAATTACAATGCCTGTCTGCTGTATTTAAATTTAGTCTCTCTTTTGATGTGGTATGCAAATTACTGAAATGAGGGATGAAAATTGTTGGACTCACAATAATCTGAAGTTTGTTTGCGAAATCGTTGCATTTGGCACGACTGTTAGTGAGAAAGATGAATATGGTTCATAGTAAATGCCAAATATTGTGTCAGAAAGAAAATAAAACTCACGTATGATGGTTAGTGCAGTGGCTCACATTGATCAGAGAACAATGAAATGTCATTAATAAGCCATTTCAATTACTACTGTGATTTATTTTTAGTAGGTTTGACATGTTAAATTCATCTTCTACTAAATCAAGATAACTTTTTTCCTCTTTGATCACAAGGTGGTAGCTTAAAACTCTGTGTTTAGTGCTTCCAGTGCGTCAAATCCAGTGGGACCAATCCACAAAATGCGCTGAACTCGCATCCATATCCGGCCAAAAAACCCACAGGTTTCTGTGTGGAGTTCCTCAGAAATGTTTTATTAAGACCTTAAAGAAAGACCTGACTTGATTTTCTTCTTCTTTTTTTTTAACTAATTCAGTGTTAGCTATGTCCTATATATGCAGCGTCTTTTGTGTGTTTGTTGCATTTATTGACATAATCCAACTCAAATGACTCAGGCAAAGGTCTGTAGATTTTAAAGGACACTGTCAAGTTAAGATTTGGAGAGGGGTTTTTTATATTTTGTGGAATCAGCCTTCGCTGTGATCCACTTTGAAACATAAAATTAACATTTTGGCGATCCTTCTGTCTAATGATTCAATCCATGTGTTGAAGAAATGAAAATAATATTTACAACACTGTATTTATGAGTGTAGAATAACATTGCAGTTTTTATATTTTAATTACCTTGCACAGGCTATAGATGTAAACAGAAAGAAATCACTGTATCAACATGGGATCAGTTTTTCAAAGCGGTCTACAACCTAAAAGAGCAATGTGAAGTCTCTGACATCTTCCCCCTGTTCTCATAAGCTTCAGACTGATCCACCTTCAGGTTTGCCATCAGGTTTGGGTTGCTCAACATGTGGAAACAAGTAAAGCTATGATACTTAGAGGACATTAGTGTGGCCTGGATGAACTGAAATGAGACTGGAGCGCTGCTCCCAGGCTGCCCTCGGTAATCATATTTTGGGGGCTTGTTTGCTTTAGCAGAGCGAGGTATCAGCCAAACATCCTGTCTCGAAACCCTGTCTGCACTCACTGCAGCATTAACCCCATGAATTGGGCCTTTGACTGATGTGGCACGGCCCAGGAATGTTGGGAAATGGGGAAGGTGGGGTTAGGAGTGGGGCCTTGAAGTGAAAGAAGTGTGGTAGGGGGGCACCTGGGGGCCTGACTCTGGAGAGTGACATCAGATATATGTATGAACATACTGCATTAACTCTTAAGAAACACACTAAACTGCACCGACATTCCTGGTCGAGGGCGGGTTTGGGAGTTTGACTGAAGCTGAGCTGCGCTCATGAGTTTGGTTCAGTAAGTGTGAAACTCTCTGGGTCAGTGAAGGTGAACGTAGTTAAACAAGGTTCTGTAAATTATCTACTGAGGCTCGTGATTTAAAAAAAAATGGCAGACAGAACTTTAAGACACATTAAAGGAAATCTGATTAAAGAGTAATTCAGGATCTCAAGACGTAGAAGGGAATCAACGTGTTAGTGTTTCCAGGGAGAATCGTTTGTCGATGAACCTCCAAACTGTTTTCTGGCAGGCGTACAACACTTGGTCTTATGCCTGACTGAGACACATTAGGCTATGGAATTTAACAACAAGCACTGGCCCATTAACCATTTGCCATTTCCTCAAATATTTTCCATCACAGTACTTTTACTCTAAAGGAAGGACAAACACAACCGAGGATGCGGCACACAATTTACTCCAAAATCAGCAATGTCGCATTTTCCTCACCAGCAGTTTTATATGTACAGCCAAGCACCAAGATTTTGATTTCATTAGTATAGTTAAAAGGTTAACTATGCTAACCTTTTAATAGTTGTGCTTATTCACTGCCAACACTTTATCAAGGCCCTGTTCGCATTCCTGTATGAGGGAATTTGGCAACAAGTGATTTTTTTCTGCTGCGTTTCCCTTCATATCCAGAAAACATTACTTTTACAGTTGCCAAAGTGAAGTTCATTTTCAAATATCCTTTTTTAATTTGTTCATGTGAACCTAACAACTCTCTTCCACACATGTCCACTGTGTATTGAGAGCTTGCTGGAAAACATAATAACAGTTCTAAGAGATACTTAACTTTCTTTTTACGTCTTGCCAGATTTGAACTATTAAATATCGAATTTGAGAAGAATATTGTGAACTGTTGAGTGGAAAACAAGAAGCAAATTCGTGGGGAAAGTTGTTAACTATGAGCTCCTACTACTTATTTTTCTAATATGTAGATCTTCAGATGAAATGTGTGAAACGTCCGATGATTTTAAGACAAATCACATAATGTAGTCATTCATTTTTGCTACCCGATCGCAAAGGACTCAGTACTCGAGATTAAAATGGTTGTTGTTATTGTCCTTAAGTTTAAAAATACTTCAATTTGGGTTTGGATTTAAAATTTTCTGAGAGACGATTAACACTAGAAGGCATAAGTGGGCATAAATGTAAAACCATGCATTCGTAAGGTTAATATTTTATTTTTTTTAATTACCTTATTCTAATTATTTTGGCATGTAAGTCCACATTCTCCCCCTGGATTTGCACTGTGTGGTAAATGTTAACATTGTAAAATACTGTTGTAAATGCTTGGTCACATTCACACTTTGCATGGCAATAAGGTATTTTGCTGCCTCTTTATTGGGTACACCTGTTTATTGCTTCATTCCACAAGCGGTGAACTTGCCAAACGCCTGACAGCAGCTCGGTATACTAAGGCATCAAATTTGGGTAAACAGAACCAGCTCAAGTTCAATTCCAGGACTAGAACAGGAAAGAAAATGGATTCAGGAGACTATTTACATCAGTTGGTTGTTGGTGCCAGATGGGCTGGTCTGAGGATTTTACAAACTATTGATCTACTAGGATATTCACACACAACTGTCTTGGGTTTTCAGAAAATGGTCCAAAACATGGATAATTAGTTTGTTAACGTCAGAGTCCAGAGAAGAATGGGGAGACTCGTTGGAGGTTGAAAGACAACAGTGACACAAATAACTTGCTTCAGCCAAGGCACGTGGAATATTGTCCTTAAGCATACAACACAAACCTTGGAGCAGAAGACCAGCAAACACAGGCTAAAATTCACAACTTAATCAATAACAAATTAGAAAAATGTTGCATGGTTTGATGAGTCTTGATTTCGGGTCAGAAGGTCAGAATCAGAATAAATAACAGGGAAGAATTGAGCCGTCCTACAATAACCCTAACGGTTCTGGTTGGTGGAGATGGTGTGATGGTCTGGGGTATATTTAGCTCCTAATTACCAGCTGAGCATAATTTAACATGTTGCTTACCGCTTCCATAACCACAGTGTACCACAGTCAATGATCCACAAAAGGTCATTTCTATTTTTTGTTTCTTAGCTTCCTTTATCTTGTTATGATCTTGTGACAATACCGCTCTCATTACGGAATAAACTTTAAAATCGATCTATAGATGGCAGCATCCGTTGTTACTTTTGTGAATGTAGCGCTGCCGTGTGACGTCTTAAGTTCTTCTTCTGCGCTTGCGGGTCACTTTGGCGTCGTAAACCGCTCAAACAGAAGTCTCACTGTGGTCTAATTCAATCAGTCGTATGAATGACCATGCAGAAAAAAAAAGGTGTAAGCAAGAAACTGAGCATTAAGACCTGCTGTGTGATTGATGCCTAAGGCCTGGATCAAGAAGGGCTACAACTGTGACATCAACAAAAAATCGATAGAAGAAGCCTTAGTCATGTTTAATGTACCTACCCCACCATGCCACTGATCAGGTTAGTGTAACATTTCCTAATTTCTCTGGCAACCATTGAATGGGTTGGGGTGGCGTCATCATTCTCTAAATTGAGGAGAGATTTTCACAGATAAATCTCATGTCTTTTTCTCTTACCTCTGGCAGTGACCACGATGCTTAAAGTTTGAGATATTTCAAACTGGATGGTAAATCAAGCGCCATTCAGTCACAGCTCAATCACCTTTCTACAAGTTTGAACGTGATGAACAGTTAGCGTGACAGAGAGGTCTTATCTGTTTCTTACTGGCAAATGTTTTATTGCAATCACACTGTTGAGTATGGTTGATTTTAACAAGGACAAACATAACCACAAACTTCTGCAGCCTTAGACGTCCAATCAGAGAGCAAACGGAGGAGAGGTCGCAGCATCATCATTATTATTATTATGATGGGAGCTTAGGCATTGTTCTTCTCTCCTTTATCTTTAGATGCTATCATACAATTCTTATAATAGGAAGATGAACTGAAAGAAAGTAAAGAAGCTTCTCTCTAATTTGCTCTGCTGTCTACAGTTGTTCTGAAAGCAGAAAATATGCCAAAATATGGGCCGGCACAAGTGCTAATACATGTGGTTCCGATTTTTCCAGCACTGAAAACAGAGCACGAACGTTATTTGGTCAAACACAGTGAGATTGCAATCAGAACTTCCCCAGAAATGTGATAATGCTGCCCACTCAGACAAGACGCCAGCGTTATCAGATTCCTTTACATCAATGAACAGCAGGACAAGTCAGAGGAAGAGGAGTATGGGACTGTTGCTATTTGATTCCTCGTGTTTTTGCCTCTAATACTGTAAAATGTGAACGGATAAAGCCATTTGAAGTTGTAATGCTGATTAAATCTTCCATCATTTATCCCCATTGAGAAAAACAGATTTAGTTGCATTTCAGCCTAATACTCGCATTGCACTATTGCGCGTCTGTTCAATGGATAGGAAGACACGATGTGAATCAGGAATCAACGTTCACAGCATCAACTCACTAGGCATTTATCTCTGTTTTCACATTCTGATCAAAAGTTTTTGGGACAAAATTTATGAATATAGCAGCTTATGCCAACACATGGACTTCTATAATGCAGCAGGTATCCAAAAATAGTATTACTTATCCCTCTACAAAGTGCCAATGCATCACTTACCTCGGCATGCTGGATACCTAAAACTCAAAATGAAACTCACAAGATGGCCAACCATCTGATTCATTGGTCTAATTATTATTAGAACATGTGACATTCCTGCTGATCCTTCAGTATGGAAAAATAGCTAAAATGTGACAGTGACATCTCAGAAAAAAATATTATTATAAAGGTAGAAGAAAATCCCAGAAACACCTTTGATCCTAGTACAAGAACACCATTCAATGCTGGAGCACATTAAAACCGACATGCATGCTTCAAAGTTGTGATAGCGCTCGATGTTTCACCGAGCCCCCCTTTATTTTATTTTCAATACATCGGAAGATGGGAAACGCTGTGACAGCAGCCCGAGATCAAAAAAGAAAAACAGGCTTTTATTGTTAATTCACAGCAGGAAACAAAACATTCAACACAGTCTACGTTTGTCTTGTACTGACCTATTTATTGCCATGTTCTCTTATTTAAGTCCAGTTTTCTATTAGTTTGACCTGTTTTTGTTTTATTTCTTCTGATCAGCACATTTGCCATATGAAGCACAGAATATTTATTGCTGCTGTCAGCTGCCCACTCTCCTTTGCTGCCTTCGCCTCTCTTGTCCTCCCTCTTTACGTCTTTGTGAGTCGCATTTCTCTTCCCTCTCCTTGGGTCCATGTTGTCAGGCAATCACCATTTAAAATAAGGTTTAAATTACAGGACTGGCTGTGGCTTTCCCTCAGAGTTTTTGCCAACTCGCAATTTGGCTTTTAATGGAAGCCTGCCATGCTGCAGAACCTAAAGATTCTTTGCAGATGTCGACAGACTCTGAGTTTATAAACCCCCCCAACCTCCTGCTCCCCACACCCCCTCCGAAAAAAATCTATAAATGCGGCAAAGAATTTGAGCAAAAAGGTTAATGACCTTTTTATCGCTGCTTCGGAACTTATTCGTCTAAAAAGCACATTAACAGTTTTTAGTCCTCTTAAAAGATCTCAAAAGGTCAAATGTTTGCGTTAAGGCCGGTTGTAAAAACATGTTTAAAAGTTCGTTCTGACCTGCGTCTCCTGGCGTATCGGCATTGCGCCTTGCGTCTTTCGGTCCGCACTTGTGCATCGGCACCGCCGGGTCGTTTATCCAAATAACGTTTGTGGAGGAATTTCATAATTCCTCATTCACAGCGGAACAAATGGATGTATTCCACCAATAAATGAGTGTAATTATGTTGTGAGGAGTGAAGGCCATATAGTGGGACCACGTGAGGCTCAATGAGAGACTTGTCAACTTGACCCTTGTGACTCTCGGAGCGGGGGGAGGAAGTGTTGAGGAAAAGGGCCTGTCCAGGAATGTGTTGGGAGGGGAGACTTGTCAACTAGCAGGCTTTCCCCTAGTCTCAGTCAGCAATCGTGTCTCTACAAATCATCTTTCTTACACTTTTGTTGCGCAAAATCAATACTACATTCACAGATTCTCCGCATGCACCTTAAGAACTGCTGATTCGCAACAAGAATGGACATGTCTCTGAATTAAATGAGTAGGCGTCCCATGTTTAGCATGTTTGCATATGCAGCAGAAGAACAAATGACAAGAGTTTGCAGAAATAATTTCCAAAGTACCACCTGACTTTGGATGTGATGGATGTCGATAAACATGACAGCAGGGTTGTCAAGGATGCAGTTGTGTATACGTTCAAGCTGCGGCATTCCTTCAGGGCGAGTTGTTTGAAGTCGCAGCAGAAACGCAGGAAGCTGGTCACTTTTTCTCTTCCTTCTGGAGGAGCTTTCACAGGGACGCACAGCAACTTTCCCTGCAGCTCAGCCGCCCTCGTACGACTCGCCGTGTATTTCTGAGCGCAGAAACGTCATTAGTTGCATTCTGTTCCATTACTAGGCCCACTTTGCAATAAAAAGCAAGAGAGTGGAGGGGGGGCACTGGGGAAGCAAGCGTGCAATAATGTGCGTGTGTGTTGATGCGTGTGAGAGCCTGGGTTGTGCTCGACTGTAAAGGCCTCGTCTGGCGATAAGGCAGCTCGCTGATGGCAGAGATAGTCGAGACGCCAGCTTAAATGTGGCTTGCTGGTTTGAAGTTGCCCTCTAATGATAGTTGTCTCAAACAACACAGAATCTACCATTTCTCTTCAGGCAGGGGAGAGTTTTTCTCTCTCCCTTTTTCATGATGTTTTTTCTACTCTTTGAGTTTTCCACAGCAAACACAACGACATAGGATGATAACAAAACATCTCGACTCCTCACAGTGGTCAGCGGCTAAATCCTATCCTTCGCTCCTGTCCCCCCCCTCAACTCCCTCGCACGCCCCTCTCTCTCCCCCTTTTCCTCCCCCTCTCCCAATCCTCCCACTTCTTTCAGCACAGTGGAAGAGTCTAATAACTGGAGGGGAATCTAATCCTTGGCACTGGATGAAAGACGAGGGTCTCCCTCCCTCCCTCTCTTTCTCACAGTCTCTTTCTCTCTCTTCATTTTTTCCGTGGATGCTGGTTATGCTTGGCAGGTTCTCTCTCCCTCTTTCACCCGGTCCACCTCTTTTTTTTTTCCTCCCCCCCTTCTTTTTCCCGTTTTCCTCCCAGACTCTCTATAGGTTGGTGACATGATGAAGAAATTCAGATAGAAACTTCAGGTCAAATAAATTAGTAAGTTCAACGTTTAGTTTTCAAAATTCAAAATATTTGACCACATGTGTCAAACTCGAGGCGCGAGGGCCAGATGCAGCCCGCCATAGATTCTTATGTGGGCCTCTAAACTTTAGCAGGACAACTAAATAGAACAATTGTGCGCTTAAATATTATTTTATCACTCAAATGAAATCAGTTTTTGTCAAAGTACATAATTGTGAAATGATTAATACTTTTTAATTTTAAGAAGAATGCAGACATAGATATTTAATAATATTCTAAGAGTTTGTTAATGAGCTTCATCAGAACATTCTGCCACAAACGTCCCTTCAAGAACATTAATGATCATGATAAGGCCAAAAATGAAAATGAGTTTGACACTGTTGTAGACAGATCTCATATCACTGAGTGTAGAAATAAATAAATAAATAAATCCTTTTGATTTCAAAACCTCCATCCATCATGGATTCCTGCTTTAATAAGACCTTATGATGAGGTGCCAGTGAGAAAGTCGGAGAAAACCAAGATGAGCCTGATGAATATTAAGTAGCTGTCCCCCCTTCCACACCTGTTGCTGAGAGCGCTCAGTCAGCTGCTTGAAGACAAGGAAATATTTAGTTTAAAAGCAAACACAGGCACAAAAAACATTTTCTAGAAATATTTTTGGTCACGGAAAACACCCACCCTTATTTATGCAGTGCAATGGAACAACAGTAAAATACAGTATTTTCACTTCAACCTGTTAGAGGCGATAATGGGCTGGTCAATACTCAGTCACTGAGAAGAAGAGAAGGAAAATGAAGTATTTTTCTATTTGGAAGTGAGTTCATGAGTTTTGCTGTCCGGCAGGCTAACCAGATGGTTAAAAAACACTGTAAGCTTGTTTACCTTTAAACCACTATCATATGTATATGTATATGTATAAACAGAGGGACTGTGAACAGAGTTCTGTTATTTGCCTTTGGTTTGGACTGGAGTTTGTGTTCAATATAGTCACATATTTGATAGTTATGCTCTGTAAAATGTTGAGTTTTTGAATCAGTTGAAATATAGATGTCTACATTTTATACAGACGTCGACAACCCCGAGTCAATAAGTGTTCACTCACGAAGTGACTGGGTTAAATTATATAATCTGTGGACATTTGTAAAGTAGACTGTGACCGATCTAAATAGTTCATATGGTTGTATATTTTTCATATTCCATCATCTGCAACATACAAAAACGTATTCACAGATATGTTAAAAAAAGAAAAACATGTATTACATATTTTGATTTGCATTGCCTTGGAGACTTCATGCTGCATTAACCAAGTTGAATTTCTCATAACGCAAATGTTTTCTTATTATTGAGCAAAATTGCTTATAAATATAAATAAAAACTTGCTTAACGATCAAAGTTTTAACCCAAACTGTATTTAATGTGTTGTGCACCAGTGGATTTAGTGTGGAGGTCTAATCAGATCGGTAAAAGCACGTGTCATACTGTCAAAGTAGAAAACTCTTCCAAATGATAAAATAGACTTTTTTTTATTACTGAAACTGCATTGTACCATTAGTTTTACATACAGTAGACAGTTTTTAGGTCATTTCGCCTGAACAGCAAGTAGCCCTTGGATGTGGAACCAGAGCTCCACAAGTACCATGATACTCTCTGGATCACATCTTCTCATCTTCATGTCCCATCCTTTGTCTCAGTGTACCAGAGACTCTTTAAATTGAGACAGAACTCATCGTTGTAGGTAATAGTAGTGGAGCGTTATGCATAGAGCGCAGAGATTACCCTGCTGTTATTTTGGAAGCTCTGCCTGCATTGTACTCAGTTAAAATGTTGTGGAAAACAGGACTCACCACTGACTCCTGTGGGAAGCTCAACACATGCCGACTTTGGTCTTATTAAAACCACATAAAACTGGAAGAAGTAGTCTCTTAATGCTTTGAATTAACCGTGAATCAAACGAAAAAATACCCTTTTTTTTAAAGCTAAAATCTTTTCATTTTCAGTTTTGGCACACAGGTATCCCCCGTAGAATAATGCTAAAGCATCTATTTTTACTCTGCCTGTTCATTTGTGATCCTTGTAGAAGAAATGTGAGGAAATCAAGGAGGAAAGATGAGTGTTCGCGATGTTTGAAGTCCAGATTTTAAGTGTCTGCGGGGAACCGGCAGGAAACTGACTGTCTTGTGAACTTCGGATGCTAACGTCTCTAACCTCTGAAATCCTCTCAGTCCTTTTAAGTAAATGACTGTTGTTCAGTGTTACAGCCATTTTATATATTTAATTAACCCTATTTGTTTGTGTGAAGCCGGTGCGAAGCGCAGTGGACGCCTCAGTGAGATTGGCATTAAGAGACAGCGATTTTGAAGTGAAATAACAAAGGCTACTTATCTAATTGGTAAACAGAGCTCTTAAATAGTGGTCGGCCTAAATGCTTGCAGGACGCTGTAATTGCTGCCAGCCCTGTCGTACAGATGCAGGCGTGCACGCTCACATCACAGTCACCCACGGCTTTTTTTTTTTTTTTTCTCTCCTCTCCCCTTTGCCCCCACCCCACCTCGACTTCCTCCACTCAAACATAAATACGCTGATAACCTCAGGTCTGAACCCCTCTTTAAAAATTCCATTGAAGAAGTCGGTTGCTCCTCCCTGCTGCTTTTCCTCCCTCCCTCGCCGTTCTCACACGAGCTTGTCATACCTTTAGTTGGATGATAGCCAGGCTGAGCGTGATGACACTGAGGCCGGTGCCAGAAACATTAAGCATGTCTTGCTGTTCCTCTGGGGCTGTCAAACACTGATGCACATCATGATTTAGAGCTTTGAACTTCTCACCGTAGAGGACCGTGATTAAGCTTTGTGCCCCTTTTAATGTCTCCATGCTTTTTTTTTTTTTTTTTTTTTTAAGGTGCTGAAGGTGTTTCCAAGCTCTTAAAGCTTGTTTTAATACATTTCCAGGCTTTCTGAAAGGTTTCCTTTGGACTTGAATGCCTTTCTTGGATTCATTCCCTGTTCTATTGTGCTTAAAACATGAAAGTGAATGAAAATAACATCCAGCGAACATTGAACAGGACCTGAGGAATGCATGTTTCTTCTTACCAAACAAAAAGAAAATTATCCACCAAACTATCGATCCAGAGCGCTTTCAATGGTTTCAAAAAAAACTCTGAGTGACACAAGACTTCATTTATTTTTTGTTCGTGACTTTAATCCTGTAGCTTTGTAGTCCCAAATAGCTCCCTCACCTGAGGCACGCCATTTGCAAAACGAGATATTTAGCTTGTTATCGAGTCATAAACTGAAAAATTAGGTAAAAACTCTTGAATTGTTTCACATGTCTCTGTTTTCTTTAGGCATTAATTTGATCATGAGCTCATAAAGTCTCCCTGTGTTTCCCCAGACATGTTTGTGTTGCCTTATTACAGGGAAGAGCATGGCTTGTAAAAGTGTGTGCGAGTCCTTGTGTGTGTAGATGTGTGTGTGGGTGCAGGGGTGGGTGTGTGTGTGTGTGTGTGAGAGAAAGAGTGAGAGAGCTGCTAGCTGAGCAGCCTGCTCTCTTGTTGGAGAGCTGTAAAACCTCCAGACTGCAGGAGTTGCCAGCCTGGAATTCACTAATGACACACGTGGGCCTCAGATGAGAAGTGCAATTTTGTGCGCAGGGTGTTTGTGTGTTTGCACTGGTGCCGTTTGAATGAGAAGGCTCGAGCTGTACGGGTGTGTGCGTGGGTGGGTGCGTGCGGGGGTGCGCGTATGTGAGAGAGAGAGAGCGAGAGAGAGCGAGAGCGACCCCCTGTCTGCCAGCGATCTCGCTCACAAGAGCCCCTACGTTTTACGTTCAGACCTGCTCAAACGAACCCGTCTCGGTCCCGGAGTCACCTAGAAGAAGTGCGTTAATGAGAGAGCAGCCATCATCTGGCTCTTCGCGGGTGAAGAGGGGGTGTTATGCGAAAGGAATGGGGCCACAGGCACATGGGTCTTTAAATCCTCTGTGTCAATAGAGTCTCTGGAGCAAAATAATGGCATCACTCTGTGTGGGAGTTAATGTGAGCTGATAGCATGAGGGCCGGGGGGTCAGGGGTTCATGGGCTTATGCTAGGTTGACAGAGAGCTGAATGCTTTCGGCCCCCCAACTTTCCTCTCTGCCGCTCTAAATCTCCTCTTTTACCTCTGGACCTGAGGAAGGGTTGTGGAGGGTGATGGTGAGGGATGTCAGAGGAGGAGATGGGGGGCAGCGGAGAGGGAACCCGCTTTTTCAAATCGAGATAGACAGGTGACAAATTGAAGTGAAGCTTTTGGCTGGAAGCAAAAGGAAACCGAGTGTCTTTAATCTTCCAGCTCTCTGTTAATTTTGCCATATGGGTTTTGCAGAAGAGAAAGATCATTGGCCAAGATGGACCTAATTATGGCGATCAGTTTGTGGGCTTTTGTGTTAGGTAATCAAAGTTTTTCTTATTTCTAATAATGATGAGAATCTCCTGAATCTCTGCACACATACATACATTTATCACCAGAAGAAAGGCAGATCCTAATCTGGAACATAATTAATTTTCTACTAGTCAACATATATTTAATTAAATCTTAAGGAAAGGAAACTGCTGATTGAAAACAAACCTCATGGGAAATTACCTGCTTTGAAAAAAAAATCTGTGCTTCTGCCACCCGTTTTGTCGCCACCTTAAGGTCATAATAAACACTGCAGAGTGAAAAGACTGTTAAGATCCAGAGTCTAGACTCATCATTGGATTACACAATATCTCAGTGTTGGAATGTCTGGAATGTGCAGATCTGGATTAGTATTGCAAATAGAAGTTTCAATATGGAAATATTTGTGAATTTTCTGGCTTTATTCCTTGGTATTAAAAGTGTTTTTAATATTGACATATCACCAGCAACCCACCGGACCCCAGTGGGGACAAGGTATGGATGGATGGATATTGACATATATTTAAACAACAAGTTTTATGTCAAAACTCATAAATAATAGAGACAACAAATAAATACACAGAAATTCAAAAAATCTAAAGTTTATGTCTACCTACAAACCTGTGGTTTTGCTACCAAACAGAGTATTGAAATGTCAGATTTTTATTTTGTCATAAATTATGCTGTGAAGAACCTTAGCGTAATATAATTATTAACTTATTTTAGGTAAAACAGCTATAAACACTTTGTGTTTTTAAGAGTAAAATCATGATTTGATTTTTCTTTTTTTTATTCTGTTTTTAGTTTAAATACTTTTTTGAACTGAGGAAAGTATGTTTTTTGATCTGTGGGCTCTGCTACCTTTAGAGAAGTGTCTCCACTTAAATGAATGAATGAATGAATGAAAGCAGAACTCGACATGCAGAGAAAGTAATGAAATTCATTTGGATCAGGTGTGGTGAAGCAGCTCTAAAGGCTGCAGGACACCGGCCCCTGAGAGATGAATTTGGGGGCCACTGTTTTAAGAGATCTGTATCTTATGATTCAAAACAAATAAGCAGAGTATGTTACATCTTATATATATACACACACACATACACCAATTTTGCTACCGAAGCTTTGCCAGTGAAACCTCTGATGATGCTGACGTTATCTCTCCCATCTCTGTTTTCCCGTCAGACACTGGTACCTCCATCGGCTCCTCCACCTCCGGCGGACACCGCTCTCACTGGTGCAGCGTCGCCTACTGGGAGCAGCGGACCCGCGTGGGCCGCCTGTACCCAGCCTACGAGCCCTCACTCAGTATCTTCTACGACCTACCTCAGGGCACGGGCCTCTGCCTTGGCCAGCTCCACGCCAACGCCTACCACAGCCGCCGCGAGGACCCGGGCAGCCACGCCGCATCGGACCCTTACCGGCACCACAGCCACGAAAGAGGAGGAAGATCGGGAGGGAACGGCAGCAGCAGCGGCGGCAACGTACAACAGATTCGCAGTAAAATCGGTTTCGGCATCGTGCTGAGTCGCGAGGCCGATGGCGTGTGGGTCTACAACCGCAGCCAGCACCCAGTGTTCGTCCACTCGCCCACTCTGGACCTGCCGAGCGCTCGTGGGCTGAGCGTGAGGAGGGTGATGCCGGGTTTCTCCCTCAAGGTGTTTGACTTTGAGTGTTCTAGCTGGATGACGGAGCACGGCGTGAAGCCAGAGACTCAGGAAGGGCCCTGGGACCCCCACAGCATCCGGATCAGTTTCGCTAAGGGTTGGGGCCCCTGCTACTCCAGACAGTTCATCACCTCCTGCCCCTGCTGGCTGGAGGTGCTGCTCAACATCCACAGATAGCACACCGACACGCCGCGACTCACAGGAAGCAACCGGACTCACTACCCCAATTGTAATCTACCTAGATTTAATATAAATTTATATATTATATAAAATATATTTTACATGTAAATACTTGAGTCATTTTTACGATGCAATTATTTATGTATAGTGTAATGTGTATATTGTCAACATTAAAAGGAACAAGAATATGCACTTTGATTCTATATATGCATTACAGCCTTTCAGTGTCTTTTGTTTTTTCAAACCTAAACTGTAAAAGTAACAAACTTGGTTTATGTTCTCAATATTTTTCAATTCAATTAACATATTTGCATCACACAAACACACACACACATTGTCAATAAAGTATTTGTATTAAATGAATGAGTCTGTGGTGGTTCAAAAGCTATTAACTGAGCTAAAATGTCCCATATTATATTATATTATATTATATTATAATATATTATATTATATTATATTATATTATATTATATTATATTATATTATATTATATTATATTATATTATATTATAT
>CAEGAE010044113.1:0-45924 GCA_903067095.1 Girardinus metallicus
GCTTTCTGAGAGGACAAGCTGCCGTTTCTTAGCCCTCTCGAAAGCAGACTGTCTCGTTGCTGGTGAAGTTATTCCAGGCAAAAAGGGAAGGAACAGCTCCACTTCTAAGGCGGCTGGTGGCAGATCCGCTAACAAAATCCTCCGGTGTGAAGTGGCGGCTACATACGAAAGTGCTCCCTGTCTTTATGCAGAAGTCGGGGCCTTCCTCCCTTCGGCTCGCTTGGATCCACGGCCTCCGTTGGTCCGGGTCCGTCGGGAACGCACGATAGGACAGATATAGCTGTTTTCTTGCCCCACACGAACAACCAGGGACTGAACAAAAACAACTCCGCCGAGATTGAGCCATTTTCCTAGCCTTTTAATGCTAACGCTATAGCCACCGGAAGTTGTTCAACCCCACATCCGCTTTAAAACGCGGAAGCGTGAAAAAGGTCCACTGTCTACCAGCCATGTAAGCAGCAGCTGTCTACTAAGACGCTGACGTGCAGTCGGTTACGTGATCCTAAAACCACGCGAGAATAAACAAAATATATTTGTTCTCGTTTGGTTTATTTTTGTGCTAAAGAAATTAAGGAAAAGAGGATTTTATTTTTAAATATATCTTTAAATAAAAATAAATAAAAATGAATCTAAAAAATTTTAATAAAAAATATCCTGGTTACACAGAGTTTGGACCTCAGCTATGGCTGGCTACAGTACATACAAACAAACTACTTTACCAGTCAAACAACAGTTGCACAGATCCATAACCCAATAAAAGTCTTACAAAATAAAACTTGGTTACAACAATCACAAATCTAACCGCAGGCATATACAAGTATTGGATTAAAAAATCAAAAAAAAAAAAAAAAAAGAAAACCACAAAAAGGTTTGTTCTTCTTTCCCAATAAGTCGTCCAGATATTCAAGAAAACTCTAAATTAGGATGGTAGGTTGAGTTTTATCGTTGTAATATGACAAATGTGGAAAACGTAAATAATTTAGCAAAGTCTACTCTGTATTTATTTTATTGCAGCACGTTATAACTCAAATTAGTCTACGGTGAATTTGAGTTCATCATGACAAACATGCAGGGGAAAACGTACCCCTCTGAATGACACGCACACCCGGTATTCAAGCTAATTCCTTGACCAAAAAAAACAAAAAAAAACACAATTTCCCATCAGGCATTGGGAGCAGTGCAGCGTCATGACGTCATGCGGAAGTAATCCAGCCAACATGGCTGCGTCCTTGACCGGCATGTTTTGGTTTCAGTGAAGTGATAAACATGTGCCGTAGTTGTAAATTTGCGGAGAGGTTGAGTGTTAATAGAGCCGAGTAAAGGGAAAATGGAGAGACGACAGTTCGTCGCGTCTCTGGTGGTAAGACGGACGCTTTTATGCTTTTCCCCCCTTTTTTTCACTGAGTTGTGTTTAAGAGACAGACTGAATATTGTGAAGCAGCAGCCAAAGAACACAATTCTTAAATGTGACAGTCTTACAAAGCAAACGCTTTTACGTATTCTCTCTTAACTGTCTAAAGCCCACGTCTTCATTAAGAAAGTCTGCTCGTTTCATACGAAGATAGGATGAAATATTTGCAGCTACATATAGTGATAGACCTGCGACAGACTGGTGACCTGTCCAGGGAGACCCCCGCCTCTCACCCGGAACGTGGCTGGAGATAGACACCAGCAACCCTCCCGACCCCATTAAGGGACAAGGGTGTAATGAAAATGAATGGATGGATAGTGATAGCAAGATTACCTTGTACAGTAATAATATCCAGCATAAAATTATAACATAACATACTGTGCAGTTATTTCAAACAAATATTGGACTCACAATCTAAATGATGTTGAACTGTTTGACATACCTCACAATATTCCTGTAGCATTTAGATCTCTGGACCAAATGGCCATGGGGAGGGTGGATGTTTTAGTCATAATGTTTTGGATGATTATTCTGTTAAACCACCAAGTAACAACCTGTTTTCACATTTTGTTTTTTGTAGAGTCAACCAGTCTTTCGTTTTTTTTTTCAGGCCCACAGCATCAAGGATCCTCCACTTTACTTATTCAACAGTTATTTTATTCCAGAACCACTGTGTTATTTGCTGAACACAGTGAAGCCTGTGTAATTATGAAAGGCTTGGAACAAAAAATAAAATAGATTTTCGATTTCATTTGCAGTACCACTTGAAAAAAAAATCCATTGTTGATTTCAGTGTGTTTCTGATCAACTTTCCAATAATCCCAACCCAAATATATTACCGCAAAAATTACACCTGCGTAGAAAAAAAAATCCTGATGTTGGAACAATATTAGTTATGGAGACCTCAGCATTAGTGATGAAGCACTGGGTCACCTTGTTGGGAAACTTCGCTAAATGAAATTACAGAAAAGCTGTAATTTCATGATGAAATGAGACAATAATATCTAAACATTTAACCTTGCAAAAAAATAGTACTTATGCTTGGGTTGTGACGCTTCTGTCTGTTGGGTTGTGACGCTTCTGTAAAGTCTGCACTTCTGTAAAGTGCTTACTTTACTGAAAAAGTAAAGTAAGCAGTAGGATTTCAAAAAAGTGTTCTAGTGTGTGCTTTTTAAAAAAAAAAAAAATACATTGCATCTCAAAAGGTGCCTGTCTTCAGGCAGGAGGCTGTGCCGGGATGTGTGTGGATCTGACCCTGTTCCCATTAGACACCATTAAGACCAGACTGCAGAGTCAGCAGGGCTTCCACAAAGCGGGGGGCTTCAGGGGGATCTACGCTGGGGTGCCGTCTGCCGCAGTCGGATCCTTCCCCAATGGTAAGACTTTAAAGATTTGGAACTTGGAGGTTTATTGTAAGAACCAAACTGCTTGCGTGTAAACAAATCAAAGCGAGAGCTGCTGATGTGTAGTAACAAAGGTCATTAATGCTGCATTATGAATTTATGGTAATGTGGGATAATAATATGAATAAAAAACACGATGCTATTAGAGCTGTAATTTTCTCACCTTTTGAACGTAGAGCACTACCAGTGCACAGCAGAAATTAGTGCTTTCTGTTTTAAAAAAAAAAAAGACATTTTCTTAAATTGTTTGTGCACGTATGCATTATTTTTTGCATGTTTTGCTTTTAAACCAGTCTACAATGTGAATGAAAAGGGAACTACAAATAAGCTTGCATTGGTTTTTGGTAGGTAAAATCCTCTTTCTAAAGAGCTTTAAGCTGAAAGTCTGTGAAAGAAAAAAGCAGAAAAAAGGCTCCTTAAACTAGTCATTCGGTCGAATTTGAAGACTTACTTGATTTGTAAAAAAAAAACAACATGTTTAAACCATGTTCATGTTTGGCACTCTGCTTTGTTTTCTGTGTGTCACCTAAAATACCCCCAAAACACCATGAAGTTTGTGACTAGAAAATGGGAAAAGGTTTATTGGGTATGAATACTCCTTTGATTAAAATCTGGCAACTTTTAGGCAAAGTATCAATGCCTGATCTCTAATACCTCCATACAGACTTTAATTGTAGCTGTAGCAAAAATCTTTCCAAGTAACAATATATTAAGACTGCTTTATGAGGCGGCTGTAACGTGGGAGTGGAAGCAGCGGTAATTGATGATCAATAAGCCACCCAGGCAACAGCTGAATACATTTTCTTTTTAATGAGTTGATATGATTAAGCTCAGGCCTTTCCCAGTTGTTAATCAGGCGGAGACTGACAAGAAAAATAGATATTGGAGTTTTTCCCTCTTTTTTTTTTTAATTACTTATACCTACAGGATAGATGAATTTAGCCGTTGGGTCTGTGGAAAAAAATAAACTAAAATTGAAAGTCGGTATCATTTCCTGGGCGTTAAGATGTGTTGTAAATGCAGAGACGCACACCTCGCCGTCTCCCCACTGTCAGTGACAGTGAGGAATATTAATTGCTGTACGCTGGTTGACTAATGGACCCTAAATGACTGCGGTTCTGCTTGGTTTCAGCCGCTGCCTTCTTTGTCACCTACGAGTGCACAAAGTCCCTCCTCGGCGCCAGTGGAGCTTTCGCAGCGCCGCGCGCGGCACCTGTCAGTCACATGCTGGCCGCCTCCCTGGGAGAAATAGTAAGTCTCGCCATCCCTTCTTCTCCCTGCTTTTTGTCTCCTCCGGTGTGGATTTCTCCTTAACCGTGTTCTCTTTAGCTTGTTTTTATTTGCCTTCAATCTTCAGAAGGCCAGCTGTCGCTCTTGTTATTGCTCCTCCGTCTTCCTGCCCTCGCCACTTCTTTCCCACCACTGTATATCCCAGATGAACACCGCTGGCATGCGTGCTAATGTTACTGCTTTTTAAATTTCACAGGCTTCTTACTGAACGGGGGGAGGAGAGGGCTGGGAGTGGGGTTTTTTTTGGCTGTGGGCCTCCAGGGTCCAGCTGGGCGAGTTAAGGGGGCTTCCTCAGGACTGTTCCGGTGTTTTCCCCACCAGCTGCGTAAATAAGATCTCATTACCGCCGATTCACTCATCTGCTTTCCCAGAGAAGTAACCCAGCCAATTTAGTCTGGGGAATTAAGGTTCGAGAACCCACGAGGAGCGGTGCAATTTCCTCAGCCCGTCCTCTCCCAGTTGCTCGAAGCGAGCCCCGGCGCTCGAGCCATATGTGGGCTGCTGGTATTCAGATTGGCATGAGGGGGGGTGCGGTGGTGGGGGCCTGCAACCCGGATTGTTTTGGTCTTCAGTATTCATAGCTTTTGGATAGATGTAATTTAGCCAAGTTTTGCATGTTCATGGTATGGAATGATTCCCAATGGGGGGATGCTCACTCTGTCTCCGAGAACCGAGGTTTTAAAAAGCTGCGAGTTCAAACTAACTAAAAAAAAAATAATAAAAACTGCCCACCATGCTGTTTCTATTAGTTGAAGACATATTAGGCTCTTGCACTTTCTGTCAGCATGCAGGATTTTTAGAAATGCTTACCAAAGTGAAATTGTCTTTAAAAACTCACTCTGGTGTGTATATTTGGGAGCTGGATATCCAAATGATTAAAAACAATGACATACAAGCCCACAAATGTAGACTCTGGCTTCCTGTGCAGCAAACCACAACACTAGCTATGTTTTATGAGTAATTCCCCATCGGTCTCAGCTTTTCATGACTTTGTTTCCATTAACCTTTAACTGTAAGCTGAAGAAGTTACTGACTGAGATAAAAGGCTACATCCTGTGACAGAATCCATAGTCTAACCCTGGCATAGCCACCCTCAGGATCCTCTCCTATTGAATTTTCATGTAATCAATGTTATCTCTTGATGTTTGGAGTCTTAACAGACCGTGAAGTCGGCCATTTTGTCTTTTCAACAAATGGAGGAAAAAATAATATGGAATTGAAGATGACAAGATGGCGTAGTAAATTGAGCATTCTTAGACTGTAGGGGGTGTAGAGTGAATGCTGCCCCTCTCCCACTTATTGCTGCCTGAAAAACAACTCAAATGTTTTTTTTACAGTGTGACTATTTACGAATATTACCAGTTGCGTGTTTCAAAGGTACAGTTGGCAAGCCAAGAGCAGCATGTCTGTCAAGCCTGCCTGATCGGGGTGCTTGGTGGCGCAGGAGAAAAGCACGACCCACGTATTGAGGCCTTAGTCCTCGTGTTGGTGGTCACAGGTTCGATTCCCGGCTTGGCGACATTTGCCGCATGTCTCCCCCCTCTCTCATTACACTCCTTCCTGTTGAACTACTTTCAAATAAAGGCAACTAGAGCCAACAAAACCTTAAAAAAAAAGCCTGCTTGACTGCGGCCTGGCTATCATAACTTGTGTTACTTTGTAAAGCCTAAAACAGCAAAAGCTATGACGCTTTGGACAGTAAGCTTTAGAAAATGACTAAATTTAACAGGGCAAGTATATGTATTAAAACTAAAACAACAAAAATATGTGATAGATAGCAATATTAGTAAATTTTCTAATTTAGTAAGTTTAGCTAAATTAAGTCAGTACCATGTGGGCTTTTACTAGCATTGACTTACTCCATTTAGTATGCAAACATTAGCCTATAGGTTGAGCTAAAATGCTGTCAGTAGCGTGTTGATTTCCATGTTCTATGCAAACAGCAGTGTTTTAGCTAATTAACTGAAATACTAAGGTTAGCTGTAATAAGATCAATAGCAGGTGGACTATCACTAGCATGTTGACTAACATTGACTTACTCCAGTTGCTAAATTAGCCACAATGCTATGGTTAGCTAACATTGTTCAAATAAGAGATTCAGAAAAATAAGCCTTTTAGTTTGCTGTTCATTAACTTCATCAAACTTAAGAACTCACTCCAACAGTTTTAGTCTCCATAAATGCACCGACCCATTGGATTCACAAATACAACTACTAGCTCTCTCATACAACCTCAAGCAAATACATAATTAACTTATTTTCGCATTTGAATCGGTCAAAATCAAATGGAAGGAATAATTGTTGTTTTTCTGTTTTAGTTAAAAACAATACAGGCTTTAAAGTCATTGTGTGAAACTGTGGTATTTTTCTTTAGTCAGGTTTATCACTGCGTGACGTACACACCAGTCCACCTAGTCCAGAGGATAACACCATGCCACTGTCTGACTACAACCTCTAACTTTCGTCCTGATCAGTGCTGCAGGAGTGGAGCAGTTAACAGCCGGTGAAACTTGCCCGCTTCTGCCCGGGTCACGGGTGAGACGAATGTGAAAGGTGAGGCAGAGGTTGCCATCGCCTTTAACCTCGAGGTTGGATTTATTCACATCAAAGGCACAAAGCTACAGAGCATGGACGCTATCCCACTGAATTCTGGCAACTGACTTCGACTTGAGAGTCTAAGCTGCAGGCTTATTCATGAAAGGCTCAACCCCAGCATTGCCCTGAGTTAAATAAAAAAGGCCTTAACACCTGCGCAGTGATGCAACATCAGCCACTTATTATTCTGGCTTTCCTCAGTCATTGGTAAAGAATTTTAATCAAAAGTTGTGTTTTCTTTCCCCATAAGTCTTGCAAAGTGGTGAAAGTGTTTGGAATGGATCGTTTGGGTCTAGTGCGTTAATGACTTATAAACACATTTAAAATGAGTCGGATAATTAAAGAGGAAGTTGTTGATGCATTTTAGTGCTAAAATGAAATGAGTTGCAGCCTAGGACTATTGATAAAAAATTAAGTAAGTAGTGAAAACAAATGGATGGATTTTTACTACTTGTTTACTATGTGCTTGTTTACTTTTACCCAGCGGGACAAAATGACAGATTACAGGAAGTAAAGATGAAAAACTTGAGTCACTCAGACAAAAAAAATCATTGTGGGATCCAGTGAAAGGGATTTTAATAATTAGCAGCTTTAAATCTAACTTTAAAGTGACTACTGATTTGTTTACTTTCGTTTTAAGATGGAGGTAAACGGTAGTGGCAGTATTGTAATAAATCAGTAGTAAGAGGGCAACAATGACGATATTGGTACAGAAAATCTTTAAGTCATGGCCTTTTGGTTCAGCACCCACGAAAAATCTACCGTAATACAACTTGCTCACTTTAAAGTTATCAAAGCAACTCCAAAGTAACTTAAGCATGTTTTTATTATCTTATAATAACACACAAATTTAAAAAAATCAAAATATTTACAACTTTAAGAAGTTTTATTGTTTTCTAATCCACCTATCCCTCGGTGGTCTCTTCCCACTTACCCACTTACAAAATTAAATCATCTCTCCAGTCGGTTCTATATTGACCACATTTTGGAATGATAACATTTTGAGCAAAAGTGTCGTTATGGAGGATGCATCCTGCCAAAATTGGCAATAAATATTGACACAAACAGCTTAATAAAGCAATTAATGTGCCAGATATTGCATCGAAAAAATAAAAAATATCAACTTTTTCAACTTATTGGATTATTCATTGTGACACAAAGAGTATGTACACAACTGTAATACATGTCTACCATTGCTACTCCAATTAGTTTTTAATATATTTAAATGTTTAGCTTGATAGTCACTTAGTTGTCACTGAAATTTACAAAATCCAACCTTGATACACAAATGTTTTGGAAAGTTTCTTTTTTGCTAATGTTCACCAATGCCTTTGTAATCTACCTCTTGTGATGTCATCGTATCAAGTACACAAAAAAGAATTTGAAGTTATTTTCTGTAGCTTGCTTTTCAAAACTACATGAGATCCTGCAGTTATGATCCACACTTCAACACCCCACTTCATTTCTAGTATCAGTGTTCATTTGTGAATAGAATAAAATCCACCTCTGGAAAGCTTCATTTAAAAAACAGAAAAAAAAAGAGGAAACGGAAATAGATTCACTCTACTTTTTAAACTAATCCTATTTCATTATTAACCTCTACTACATAACTTCTAAGCAGAGAAGAAGGAAACAGGTTAGAGAAAAGGACGGTCAGAAGTCATGGAGAGGAAGAAAGTGGCGGTGGTCGAGACGGCGAGCGATAGTCCTCTCCCCCCCTCCGTCTCCTTCCAGAAGTGTCCTGGTGCTCGCGCTGCTGCAGATGTGGGACGCTCCTATAAAGAATGTGTAAGCTGATGGCGTCTGTCAGGCTCTCGCAGGCTGTTATCTAGCCATTAGATCAGATTTATCTTCATTCCCATTCGCTCGACGTCTGCCCTGAAAGCTCATTTGTCAAGGCCAGGCAGCGGGGCTTTTCTCGCATCTGCAACCCCCTCCCTTCGCCGCCGCATGTCGGCAGGAGGATGTTCAGCAAAATACAGTGTGACATGACAAGATAGGGGACAGTGAGAAGGAGGGGGATTTTTTTCTTTTTTTTTTTTTTAAGGGTGGGGGTACAAAGTAGCAACCACTTAACTTGGCACTGAGAAATAATCCATGCATTGTCTTTGAGCAGCTCCTCGCTCTGTGATTTATTGGCTGTTGTTTCAGAGTTGGAGACTCGCTATGTCCTCGCATTATCCCTTTTTACTTCACAATGTTTTCCCCCTCTCCTCTGGCCTTCTTCCCTCATCGTCACCCTAAGCTGCTGCAGTCAGTTTTTAGACGTTTTATTATTATCATTATTATCATTTTTGGGGCAAACTCGTGACATCAGGAGTTTGGAATTAATCTTTTAATTGAAACTTAATCGGAGTAGTTCAATCTCGTCTCAGCTTGCAGCTCGCGTGTGTGTTTCTGATCTGGAGCCAGATGGCAATCCTGATCCTGACTGACTGTGTCCTGATGCGTGCGAGTAGTTAAAGAGGGATGGAGTGAAGGAAGAGAGGATGGAGAAATGCAATGATTCATGCTGTTGATTGATTCACTGGTGATGCTGTTAACGTGCTGTGAGACTGCTAATTTCCCTTTCCTTACAGAGGTTTTGCACACGACTGACAGACACCTGCTCAGCTAGTAGTTAGCCAGCGCCGGTAGAAAACACCAGGCAGTTCAACACCTGCAAGGTAAAGATAGATGGTGGCAAGAAGTTTTCTACGGAGGGCCAGAAATGCCAAAAATAGATAATCTCAAAATCTTACATAAGTAAATAAATGTAAAGCTACCACCAGAATTTAATTGTGCCAGTTTATTTATTTCCTTACTCCAAACTTCCTGCTTTGCATTGATTGTCATAGAGTCTCGATGTATTTAATAGTTAAACAAATATATATTATAATAATTGGTCAGCTTTTTATACCTTCAGTGCAGGTTAACCAATAACAGTTTATGGTTAGAGTAGCATTTCATAGGGCTTTGGTGTAATTAGGAAAAAATTTAAGGGGAGCAGTGTTAGTCTCATTCATTTGATGGGAAAAGTTGACAGACGACATAAAACTTTGGGGCGCTGCTTAATGAGACAGTATTACAATTGAATGGTGAGAGAGTCATTTGCACGTTTTGTTAATAAATTACACATATTTGTTTCTTAATGTTTAAATTATGTACTTATCGCATTTCAAATTCTAATTTTTTTTACCTGATATGTGAGTCGCTCAGCCCTCATTATTTAACAAACTAGTGGTGGATTTGTGACAGAACTATAAAAAATTACAGGAAAATGCTGAGATTGACATGAATCAAGACATACATGCCATGCTAGATTTTCGTGTATCTCACCCTAACCCATCTCCATTGTTTGTACCATTTGCGTGTTTAAAAAAAAAAAAAAAATACAGCCTCCTCCTCCTCACCGCCCGGAACAAATTCCAGCCAAATGAACAGTGTCTCTAACGCATTAGGACTAATTTTTTTTTTGCCTCATTCTTTGTTACCTGCTCCTGAAACGAGAGACTCATATTTAATGTCCAAGTCCCTTGGACAATTACATCAGTAATTACTTGTCATAGCCACTTTCTCTTTGTGCACTGGCCTTATTATGTGCCTTCCCGGAGAATTGGTTTGGGGGAACATGATGCGGAGTGTTTTACAGATGCTAACTTGACCACAAACGAGATTTAACACTTGGATTGAAGCCACGCAGGTCCTAGTTTCGCCCCTTGGTGGCAGTGTTGCACCACGTTTTAACTTGCACCTTCACCACTTTAATGCTCATGAACAAATATTAATAGGTAACTGAACATAACTCTTCACAGAGGCTCCTTGAGCTCATTTAAGTACAGAAATGAAGGTTTATCTTCTTCTTGTACCAAATCAATGGGGGAGAATCTACACAGCTTTGCAGAAAGACCAGTGCTATAAAGGCCAATATTGCAGTGCTTTGGAAAAGGATTCACATGCTTTTAATTTTTTATTTTACATTATTGTCACATTGTACCCAGTAAACCCAATGTATTTTATTGAGATTTTATGTTAATGACCAACACAAGTTCTGTGTAGCACAGAACCTCATTTCTCTGCTTTAAGTCTGAGAAATGTCTCGAGAGACTTAAATACTTAGATGGATGCTGTCTGAGAACATCAGTGGCAAATCTTAGTACACATTCTCAATAGTATCTAGGTCTGGATTGGGCCGTTTTAACACAAACTCAGATCTATTGTCTTTCATTAATAACTGTACCTCTTCCATCAAGTCCAGCATTGTGAAGTGCACAACCTAGACTTGTCCTGTCAACAGATTTTTATCCACCACTACCCTGTCTTGAGCTCCATTCATCTTCATATTAACTGTCACCAACTTTCCATTAGCATAATGCTGCCAGCACCATGTTTTCCAGAGTCAGCCTTCTGCCGCACAAGGCAGTTTTTGTGAAGCTGATTAGTTCTCTTTAAAGCTGTTGAGAATACATTGAACACAGTTACATTTAGGTCACTTTCTACCTATGTACTCTATGGGTATTTGAGTAAATAGGGATGAATATGAATGCATGTCATACTTTCCACATTTGTATTTATGAAGAACAAATAATATATACAAAACAAAACCATGTATCCTTTTATTTCCTCTCCATAGTTAAGCACTACTTTGTCTTGGTTTACCACATAAAACACATTGATGAGCTGCAACTTGAGCAAATATAGGAGTATTTAAAGGGTATAGATACGTTTTCAAGGTACTGTCAGTAGAGAATTGAAATCATGAAGTTTTTATTCAGTCTGCCAAAAGTTTTACATGTTCAGCTTTATGCATCCTGTATCGGGCGGGCATTTATCGTATCGTTTATCATTAAAAAAATTTTTTTATCGAAAATAAGATTTCTCTATTTCAATGAATGTTGTCAAAAACACTGACAGTACTATCAGAAGTTTTATTTTTACTCTTTTCTCCACCGTTTGCTCTACGAGATGATCAACAAATATCAGTAAATTCTAAAATGTGATTAAATGCAGTCACTATGTGCAGCTTCAGTCACACTTCTTTAACTTCCTGTTTTAAATGGGAATGGTTTTCAAGACCAGTATTTGTGTTGTGTCGCTATAAATGCTGTGCTATGCATCCATACAGTTACCAAAAAAAAATCAATAAATCGTTTCTTATCATCATTTTTATTGTTATCACAACAGTATCTCAAAAATATTGCGATAAAGTCTAAGTCCGTATCGCCAACCTGTATTTCCTGTATCTAAGCCGCTAACACTCCTGTTGTCTCTTCGTTTTTTTGCTCTGAAGGTTTCCTTCGTGGCAGCCTGACAAAAAAAAAAAAAAAGAAAATGGTAGGAAATATAAGTGCCTGTCTAAAATGATTCCTCCAACAGCTGTCAGGGTGCCGTCCTCTCCCTCACGCCCAGAGAGCCTTACATTTCGCTCTCAGTGCGCTAAAACGAGAAGGAGCAACAGAGAGGAAAGAAAAAGACGATTTTCATCTCATCACGCCCTCCATCCCTCCTCACCAGACTCCACCGTGGCGAGGGTATCGGGCATCTGCGCCACTCTGGGGTCTCTGGGGGAGGCGGGTGGAGGGTTGGCTCCGTAGGAGTCACTCGCTGTTAGCTGGTGTTTCCACGCCGATGCAGGATAAATGGGGAAATCAAGTCGCCAGGTGGGCAGCTGCGCCCGCCTGTCCGCCTTTAGGAGGCATAAATATTCATGTCTATCTTCACTAGCTGTTGGCAGTCCATATTTTTGTTGACATATGGTGGATGGGTTGGAACTTGAGCAGAGCGTGCGGTTACCGAGGTGCGAGCGCGTGTCCGAATCTATCAGTGTGTTTGACAGGAGCATGTTCTCTGGACACAGATACACGGTCGGCCTGATGACCTTCTGCAGACGCGCCAGCCGCCGCACCTGCGTCGTGTCGCCTGTTTGTAGCTGTTTGTTAGCCGGCCAAGTTGCACTCTTGACTGAAGCGGTCGCTCGTCTGGCTGCTACATGCGAGCGCTTCCCCTCACACGCCGTAGTACGGTCAGTTGGCATGTACACCAGGAGGGTAAAGTAAAGCAGCGTTGACACCTATTGGCTTCTTTGGTGAAGCGGTGACATGACCGCGCACTGAAATATTTAAGAAGGTCCAACTTTTAATTGAGCAAATTGATTTAGTGGAGGGAAATCTGCGCAACTCAGTGAGATTGCTATTAATTTTCTCCTGCAACATTTCAGACAGGATCAGAGAGATTTCTTTCTTCTTTCTTAGCGGACTCTCATTAGCAGGTCCTCTCTAGGTAGCAATGGAAGAAGGTTGATTTTCCATTTTTGGGTTGATTTAGCCGTGGGTTTGAGATCGTCACTCTCCTGAAAAACATAGTGACGACTTAATAAGTTTTTTTGCAGTCCACCACGTTTTTATTTGGCTTTTACTTGTATTTGAGGGACTAATAAGGTACTCTAGAAGAAAAAACAGGCCCCTACTGTCTTCCACATAATTTAATTGATTGGGTCAATCTCAACATGGTGTTGTTACTTATAGTTGCTAGTTTTGCATTAAAACAAGGTAGCTGTAGTTGCTAACTGACTTTACCACCTATTTCTCTTGTAAAGGTTTTTTTTATGCTACATTAAACAAGTGTTACCAACTACATGCAAGGAGGGCCAGAATGCATTGTACTTAAATAATTAGCTATCACGTTTTGAAGTCCAGGCAGTTCTTCACAATATGCATAGGTCATACAGTGATATAACAGTAACTGTGCAATATGTTGTGCTGAGTTAAAATGTCACGTCTTAGCAAATGTTAAATCCAAGGAATCTCATGTGACTAAACTGTAGCAAACAGTTATACTGCAGTTCACTTCATTATGCAGCTCCACGTTTAACCTCTGCTACACCCCTAATCCATTTGCTGAAAAATTTGCATATTTAGGGGTGAACATAACCAGAAATTATAAAGATCTATTCAAGCACAACTTCGATATTGCCTTCAATCAGTTTAGGCAGGACATGGAGCGTTGGTCATCCCTCCCTCTGTCCCTGGCAGGAAGGATACATTCTGTTAAAATGGTTATAATGCCTAAATTGCTATTCCTTTTTCAGACAATTCCAATATTTATTCCTAAAATATTTTTTAAAAAGCTAGAGAAGATAACCTCTATGTATATTTGGAACAGGAAGATTCCCCGTATCAGAAAGGAGTTTTTGGAGAGGCGAAAGGAGGAGTGGGGATTGGCCATGCCTAATTATATGGACTTTTACTGGGCTGCTAATCTCTGTAAACTTTGTTTCTGGTTTAAACCTGCAGAAAATGAAACAGTGCCCTCTTGGTCACTGATGGAACAAAACTCTTGTAAATCTGGTTCACTGGCCTCAGTTGCTTGCTCGTCGTTGCCATTAGACAAACGACTAATTACAATTAACCCAGTCACGTTGGGGGTGATCAGGATCTGGGAACAGCTTAGGATTCACCTAAAACAAAAACAGGGTCTCTTAGCAGCTCCCATATCAGCAAATGCCTTGTTCCCACCTTCTTTAATTGACTCCGCTTTCCATGCCTGGGCAAATAAAGGGATAACTACTGTGGGGGACTTGTTCAAAGATGGTCATCTTATGTCCTTTCAACATCTCTTATTTCAACTTTGTTTTTATATATATGTAATAGATGTGTGGGTTTGAATGTATTGGTTGGAGATTTATGTTGCTGAAAATCCAATAAAAATATTCATATAATAATCCATTTGCTGCTGAAGTATTTAGCGTTCTTTTCATCTGACCAAAGCACACGTTTTAAACGAATCCTGCATATTTATGTCTGTGATAGTAGACACGAAGAACTTTCCAAGCAGTTGTGATGTAAACAGCTGTTTTTATGTTGCTGCATTCTCAAGACTCCTCTCTGTTCTTGTCAGCTCTGCGGGTGTGAAATTGGGAGTTTTTTTAACCTCCGTTGACGTCCTCCTCCCTGTGCATGTTGACGGATTACACGGTTTTAGTCATTTTAAACTTTTCAAATATTATTTTGTAGACATGTACACGTTTAGCAGAGAAGCTCTTTCGCTAGTTATGACCTTTTTCAGGTCATCAGTAAGGCAAGCTGTTTATCTTACCATAGCTTACCTTAGTTTATTAGCATGTTAGCTTGTCTTTTCCTTTATTGAGAGGAGATTAAAGAATTATGCCTGTGAAGTATCGAGTTAAGAGTTTCTAGACCCTCAAATTAACTGTAAATAAAGAAATTCTCCTGTTAAATATGTTTTACAGTAACTTATAGTTGTGTCAAAAATGGTGGCACCAATGATTTCTTAAAAACAATGACATCTTGGATTTCTTTTTTCCTTCCCACAAATAAATGTACTGAAGTGAAAGTTTGGATTTTTAACTGAATTAACAAAATACTCTGTGTAAGATCTTGGTTTACAAAGAAAAGAGGACCTTACTTTAGGTCTTCCAAAAATATTTTTTACTTAAAGTTCACAAGTAATTGTGGAGGGTGCTCAGGAAAATATGAATTTAGGACTCCACAACCTGCAGGGCGCCTCTACAAATTAAATCCAGTCCTTTGCGATTGTGCTATCCAGTCCTTTGCTATTTTTTCTCACTTCTGTGTGAGGAAAAAAATCGTGTTACAGAAGTGAACTAGCAACACTCATTGAGCAGAGATGGACTCCTTTTTGTTCCCAGGTGGCGTGTTTGATCCGGGTGCCTACAGAAGTGGTGAAGCAGAGAACCCAGGCCTCTCCCTCATCCACCACCTACAACATGCTGCTGGCTACACTCAGAGAGGAGGTAACGGCTAGCTAAATCATAATGCTTTCTTTGTGTTTTGTTTCTAACTTGTAATATTTCTGTTGCGCTCACGAGTTTCACAGAGTTTGAATGTGGGAAAAAATAAGACTTTGGCTCAAGGAGGACAAATTGCTGGAGAAGCAATGAACTCCCATCATTAGTAGGTGTGCAGTACTGTAAGCAGAGTAATAGAAACCAGTGACAGGTAAAGTGTGCAAACCAGATTTATTTTGTCAGCACTGCAATCTGTTCGGTTCTCTTAGTTCCAATGTGAAAATTAAGCGTTTTTGCAGATTTAAGTACACTCCTGGACTGCAGTGGCTTCCCCTGGGAAGACGGTGAGTCTGGTTGTAAGAGATATAGCTCAAGAACAGCAGAGGAAACATGGCAATGAAGCCAAAGGGTTTACTTGGCACTCAAACTTCTCAGATCCAAACTTGTGGGAGTATCTGTAAAATGTATTAGAATAGGTCTGAGCCACCGAGATTCCCTCCAGTGGATATTCAACAGGAGGTTATGTGGTTTTAATGTTTTGGCTGGCTAGTGCATGTAGAAATGTGAAATAACTAAAATAAATGCCTTTTAAGTCATTTCAGCTAATGTAGCCACCACCATGTTTCAGAATGGAAATGTGGTGTTCAGGGCACTGCACCGTGTTAGTAAAAAACGGTATCAAATTCAGTGTGTCTGTGGGTTTTCTACACAGGGTGTTCGAGGTCTTTACAGAGGATACGGCAGTACAGTCCTCAGAGAGGTAAGTTCTGTTTCACTTACTGCTCTACTTTACCTAATGTTGTGTTTCATTGGGATTTTATGTGATAGACCTGCATAAAGTAGTGCACAACTGGGGTTGAAGGAAAATAATACACAGTTTAATTTCTTTTTTTAACAAAACACAATTTTGAAAAATTTTAAATCCATTTATACTCCTCTTTGGGAATACTTGGTACAGCGTTTTGCTGCAATTACAGCTGCAAGTCTTGGCAATCTACCAGCTTTACACATCCGTAGGTGGGACTTTTTTGCCAGGTTTTTCTCTCAGTTTCTCTCTCTCTCTCCTTTTTCTGCTGAAGATAAACATCCTCCCAACATTATGGCACCACTACTGTGTTTCACTGCTTTTAGAGTTTTCCGTCGCGCACAATGTGACGTAAAGCATGTCGGTGAAAAAGTTTGATTTTGGCTCCTGAAAGCAATTAGTTTCACTGGATTTTATTCATCAGATGAAATGGAGCTGTAAAGAAAGGAACAGTGGATTTTGAGATTTTTTTTCTTTTTAATTGTGAAAACTTTTATAAACCAAGTGATTTCCATTTACCATTGTATGCTAGTTTGTTTGGTTTATGGCACATAATTCCACTTAAAAAGCATTAAATTTGAGGTTGTAATGTGAGAAAACATGAACAATTTCAAGGGGCATGGATACTTTTGCAAGGCAAAATGTCTGTCTGATTGATAAAGTTTAATAACTGTATAGCTCACCATACAGGAGCTCTTAATTTCAGCACTAATAAGTAAAAACAAGCTCTCAGTCTCTTGAAAAACTGCCTGCTGATTTCTTTCTTTTTGGTTGGGGATGGATATCAAGGCTTTCCACTGGTGTGATTAGAGTAATTTTAATTTCTCCTGGGCTTTATCGAAGCTGGACATATTGATTCACATTCTCTCCCCCTCACTTTCATCTCAATTACTCGTCCAAGATGGGTCTAGTGCTTTTCCAGGTGAATCTGAAATATTAATGCAATTAGCCGTTATAGATGCAAAACAAAGGGAGAATAAATGAGGAGTGGGCTGCGCTCCCTCCGCGGTCGAGCGCGTGATTTCTTTTTTTTTCCATTCTTTGAGTCGTGACGCTTGGTTTAATTGCACCTGCCATGTGTGATGATATTAAAACAATTGTGACCTCCCCCCCTTCCTCTCCCGGCCAAGTTTCGACGCCACTGGAGAAGAAACTGAGGAGAAAGGGGAGACAGACAGGGAGAATGAAGTATGCGAAGGTGACACTTGTCTTTTTTTTTTTGTTTGGGGGGGGGGAAGGGAGTTGTGTGAGGGTGTAATCCAGTCCCCTTCGCTGTGCTAGCCTGTACTTATTTTCTGCCTCACTAAACTGATGTTATTCACGCAAATTCCATCTGGACAGCTGAGGAAAAAAAAGAAAGGAAAAAAAAAAAAAGGACAACAAGACACTGTGATTTCTCCGAGGGGCTCTGAATAAATGAATACATTTGGAGGCTGACGCACCGGCCCGTGTGCATACTAACACCGGCAGATGAAACGCGGCGGCGGCGGGGATCTGAGGCGCGGGAACGGCAGACGATGCTCGCCCGTGATTGGCTTTGACGTTTGTCAGGAAGGTAATTCATTTTCTTTGGGGCTTTCTCCGCCACCGGCTGCATCTACCTCCTTCGGCCCGGAGACCCTGTCAAGATAAGTTTGTTTGTGTGGTGCGCCACGGCGCCTTACCTCCTCGCTGTCCCTCTAATTGGGGACTTTTCTGTGCTTTATATTCATTAGAACGTCTTCAGGAAGCATTTCAGATGGACACAAGATCACATTAGCAGAGGGTGTGTTGGGATCCACTTACAGTGCCGTGAAAAAGTATTTGCCTCAACCACAGAATTTCTTTCTTTTTGATATTGGAAATAACCCAAATGAATACAAAATACAATTACATAAGCTGACCAAACGAACCTGGCCCTCATAAAAAAAAAGTAATAATAATGACCACCTCTTACTAAATCATGTATTACCTGTAATTTTCTGAGATTTTTGTGCAAAAGCTGAGCCACAATTCTCACCCATGCCTGATAACCATCTTAGAAATTATTTGCATAGAACCTGCCTAACAAGATGAAGTTGAGCAAAACATCTCAAAGAGCATCACAAAATGCCCAAAACCTAAAGAACTTCCAACACAGACGACAAACAAAGTCACTTGCATCTGGAAAGTGTCACAAAGCTCTTTCTAAAACTTTAGGACTCTATTAAATGACAGTGAAAAGTATTACGCACGGATGGAGAAAACAAAGTTACTCCAATGGCACTTCAGCAGCCCACCCAGGAGGTCATTAGGTCGCACAGCGTTTCAGAAAAAGAACGTCATGATGACAGTCAAACACGGTGGAAGTGGAGTGATGGTCTGGGACTGCTGAGCTGCTTTAGAATCGGGTCAGAAAGTGATCTGAAAACCAGTAGTTTATGACCTGAAGCTCCCAGGCGTTTGGGTGCAAGGGAATGATGTGAAGTTAAAGAGCAACTTCACCTCTGATTGGCTAAAACAAATTACTACAAAAAACAAAATGACGGTTTTGAAATAGCCTTGTCAATATCTGGATTTCAATCTAGATATTGATCAATTCAGTTTATTTATACAGTACCAATTTACAATAAATATTGCCTTAAGACACTTTACAGTTCAGTCACACATACACTCCAGTTCATCCTAGTTATCAAACAGTGCGTCAAGTTCAGTTCATTATTCATATCAGTTAAATCGTTTTTTTTTCTTTTTTGTCTAAGGAAACCCAGCAGATTGCATCGAGTCATTGAACTTCAACATTCACCCCTTCTGCATGTGCAAGAAGCCACAATCGCTTGCGTTGCCGTTGACTTACAGCAATCCCTCATACTGAGCATGCAAGGGGAGACAGTGGAGAGAAAAAAAACACCTTTAACAGAAAGAAACGTCCAGCACAACGTGGCTCAGTACGAGGGCCCGTCTGCCACGACCGACTGGGGGTTTGAGAATTCACAGCTTACAAAAAAGACTGCTTTCTAGTTAAGTTAATAGCAGGAGAGGCAGAACTTTTAATGGTTACCAGCATTATCTCAACCAGTGCCCTCCTCCAAGAAGGCATCACAACCTACAGGAACGCCAGAACAGAGTTAGCAGTTGAAATATCAGCAAATAATACAAACTGGAGAGTAGTAGAAGAAGAAAGTAGCAGAGTGATCAAAAAGAGTGTCCTCCAGTAGCCAAAGCCTAGAAATATGTCAGGATAGCCTTAGCCGTTAGAATGAGGCGTGAGAGAGGCAGAAGTAAGGACAATAGGAGGCTTGAATTCCCCTTTCGCCGGACCGGGCCGTACACTCTACCTCCAATAATTGGGCAAACATCACTCTGTTTTTAACTATGTGCTTTATCAAAAAAGGAAATTCTTGAGCCTGGTTTTAAAAGTAGACAGGGTGTCTGCCTCGTGGACTAAAATTGTAAGCCGGTTCCACAGGAGAGGAACCTGATAAGCAGAAGGTCTGCCTCTCATTCTACTTTTAGAAATTCCCCAGTAAACCTGCAGCCTGACAGCAAACAGGTTGTTCAAGCTTGAGCAAAGTTCCACAGCGACGTTAAAGACTTATTGCCAGTTGCTTGATGGAAGTTCTTGCCGTCAAAGGTCGCTCAACCGGTTAAGTCGAGGTGGAAAACATTTTCCCACATTTGACCAGGCTGGTTTTATGTTTTTAGGTTTTTATGTATTCCTTAATCAATAAATAAAAACTGCGCTTGATACTTACTCAGGTTATCTTTATCTATTATACATTATTTTGATGATTGAACTGTGACAACACAAAGGAAATCTGTAAATACCTTTTCACAGCATTGTAGATTTTATTCAAAATTGAAGCATAAGAGTGTGTTTGGCTCTTGAAGGACCGTCACATTTCCTTAGCAAGGGCCTCCACAGTTTTGCAGCAACAGTAGCTAATTTTACACAACACCCCGCACCAGAGACGCGGAGTTTTATTAAAAACTATTGACTAATAGGGATTCAGCTCTTTTTACTTTTGCAGTGCATTAATCTTCATTCCGGTAAACCCTTTCCTTGAAAGAAACTGTCAAGCTCTCTGCTGAGTCGGCATCTTTTGTGTTCCGGCTGAATAGAGCATGAAATCACTGATATTCAGATCGGGGTGAATAAATTTGTGCCGCGCAAAATGACTTTATTCTCCTCTGAAAACAAGGACCTATTAAATTAACACCAACCAGACGCTGCTCAGGACTTTTAAGACAGAACTTTTTTTTTTTTTTTTTTTTTTTTTTAATTGCCGGTTCTGCTGCAAGCTGCTGGTGTCGTCTGGGTGTTAATTTGTTTTTATTGTGTTGAAATACGCAGGGTACTATTTCAAGTCTAATCAAGACTCTTAATCATGTTCCATCGTCTTATGATGTTTGTCAATTTGCTGCAATTCCCACGGCTTCTGTTGCTTAGACATACCCTTTCTCGCCACTAGGGGGCATGAGAAGATTAGTATTGAGCGCTGACTCTTCACGCTAGCTTCTGCTGCTCTGTCATGCTGGAATATGACATTAATGTTCAGGGGTTTATTAGAAAGCTCCTAATTTTTTCTTTCTGAACTGAATCTCTGCCAGGTAATCTTGAATTTAAGCAGAACTCCTACAATTTGAGTGTGAGTAATGAGCCTGAGATGGGTTTTAAGGTAGTAATTCATTGACCTGATGGTGTGAAAGTGAAGCTGACAGGATAGACCAAGGCGCCTGCTGCTCTGTCTACATCTCAGGCCCATTTTAACCTTGTCTCAAATTTTGAAACTAAACCAGCTGAGGAAAATAAAAATCCCATCTGTTGGGATATATTCTCCTTGTGTACATAAATTTCCTAATCCATACTCTGAATCAGCGTCAAAGGTTCTCCACCCAAACATCTGGAACCTGGCACCCTGAGGTACAAAATATGGTTTATGAAACACCTCGCTGTCAGGGCTCCTCCCCACCACACCTCGGCTAATTCTATCTTCATCTCCTCTTTAAGCCCTAGATCATTCCTTGTACGCTCCCTTCGTTAGCCGAGGAGAGGTTCAGAAAGCCAGCAGGGAGCCATTACTTCAACACAAAACAGCCAAATTTCAGTTTGAAAATACACACCGCCTGAGACATGTCCTATGGACTAATGAAACTAAGATTGAGGTGTTTTATCATAATCTCATTTGGAGATTTTTTGTGCTGTTTTAGAATTGCAGTCTGCCTGTAGTTTTAGCAATGGCAACGAAGGAAGTGAACAAAGCCATATAGTCTGTGTTGACCACGCTTCCAAATATGAAATAAATATTAACAGCTACCTCGGCACATTTCTCTTTGCAGTGGTTTTTTTCTGGTAAAACCTTTTAGCTTTGAACCGGCGTATCACATTCGTCTTGGCCAATTGTTGGCGATTGGGAAGAGTTTAAAACTTTAACAGAATTCGTGCCTCCAGCAAGCAATCGTTTCTCAATAGCCATGGGTCGAAGCGAAGTGTTAGAACAAGAATCTGGTTTTTACCAGGCTAGCCTATATCTGGTTTTAACTGTATGGGCAGTCACAAGTGTGCCCTGACCTTTGAGTCATTTTGATGTTTGTTTTGAGTTAGAATTCCTTAAAGAACGGTGAGGGGTTTCTGTTTCCCCTGCTGGGATGCTGTGGTGGAAACCATCTAAACAGGTGTGTCACGCAGCAGATCACAGCAGTGAACCCTGCATGGCATGTTATTCTAAAGGCTCCCACCTTTGGTGTCTTTGAAGCAGGTTCAGTTGTGAAAGGTGAAGCAACATCCCGTTCATAAATATCCGGTTTCTATGTGCACACCGAGGTTATATGTTCCCTTATAGCAAAGAGCAGATGGAGAGAAAACAGCAGAACACAATAAGCAGGTCAGGGAGAAATTACAAATGCACCACACACTGTTCTCATTTGTAAAAACGTAAAACATCATAGTCCATCTACACTAGGCAATGCTTCGTCTGTGCAATAAAATCCCAGCATAACACCATTTGTGATTGTAACGTGAGCAAGAACAGGCGAAGAATATTGTTGTTGTGACGTGTTAAGTAGCCAGGGTTTCCGCCAGCGCTGCGGTTTAGTGTTGAACGCCTTCAGAACAGCTGCTGGGAGTCCAGGCACACCAAGAAATCCTTTCCTTCCATAAAATGCTCAACACAGCTGGATTAGAATGTGTGTGACTGGATTATACAGGAATACTCATGCCTGTTGGTTGGAAATTATTGTAAACGTATTAACCGATATGACTTTGGTCATATATAGTATAGATTTATTTTTTTCTTTTTTGTCATGTGAGTTGTTAGTATCCAAATCTCAAAGCAGATAAAAAATTGTTGTGGAATAAAAATGCTAAGTAACATAGAGAAATGACTTTGTTGCTGTTTTCTGTGCAAGAAGAAATTAGATTTCTTTAAGTGTATTTCAATGACACAAAGAGGTAAAATAAAAAGGTTAATTTTTTACATTAGCTGTTGTGGTTTTGTGGTTAGAAATTGTTCACAGTCGTAGAACGAGAACATTCTCTGCTTCTGGAGAGCAGTGGAGCAGTTGCCTGTAAAATAAGATTGCCAAGTTGATTTAAAAGGAGGAAGTGAGTGTTTAAAAGGAGCTACTGGTGCTATCTCATCTGTTTACTCTGCAATCACTCAGTAGTCGAAGAGAAAACCTGTTGACCTCAATAGGTTTGATCCTTGACATGACTCGACCTGTAGAGTGTGTGTGGCATAAGGAAAAGACCTGTTAGTCTTTGTTTCAGTGCTGGGAAGTTATTGCCTGTGACACACAGACTGTAAATACAAAGATCAATATGCAGTTATTGAAGTGATTAATACTACAGAACATCACGCAAAACAACAGGCCTTGACTTTGTGGAAAACAATTTAGAGGAACAAAAAGGATTACATGCACAATTAGAAGTTTAGAACATTGAAATGTCTTTGCTTTGCTTTTTGTAAATTGTTGGTGCTAAAGAACTAGAGCTTGCCTCATTATCTATCGGGGAAGACCAAAAAGAAACTCTCTTCAACATGTTTAAAAATAGACATGATTGCTGTAAAGAGTGATCAGAGAATGCTTTGCTGTATTCTGTTCAGCCTTCCTGTTACCTGCTGAAAGTCCTGGTTGTTTGAATGAAGTGTGGACTACATTTTAGGAAACACAAACTTTTGTCCCCCGCTTTGTTTTTAAATAACATCTTGCATCATATTAAACACCACATGGATACAGAAAATCTCTAACTTTGAGAATCCTTCCTGTAGTAACACCTTCCACATTGAAGAGTGTTGTCAGTGTTGTCAGACAGAAAATAAGAAAATAGTTTGATTCTAGTTAGCAGCCAATATTCCAGGTGCATCCATTTATAAAAATGATATTCAGATTCATAAATTGTAAAACATTATGGTAAAAGCAAATACAGCAGCACAGTGTCAGTGACTTGACAGATTTGTGTTCTGTTTGAAGACTTCTTACCGTTTTGCCTACATGCTTGGTAGATGGATTATCTTTTCGAATGCTACTAAGGTTTGCATACAGGTCGAGGTGACCTTTTCTAGAAGACCAATGACACTCTTGGGTTACCACTTCATCATTGTATGATTTCAAACACTTTATTACAGATGTCTCTCCAGAGGTTAAGGGTTTCCTGCTACTGTATCCTTAAATGACAAATAAATGTGGTCCCTCTCTCAGTGACTGTCTCTGTTGTTCACATTAATGGTGTTTCTTGGAGTTCTTCCCATTTTTTTCCTTTTCTGTGCACAATTATGCATTCATATAGCCATGGATCTGGTCCATTGTGTCACGATACCCCAATGCGTCCACTCCTAATGAGGAGAACATGAGGCTCTGGGAAGTGTGCTCCAAGACAATCCTGAGTAACTTTCCTTAGATCGACATGTGGCCGTATTGTTGAGTTCTGTAGTTTGAGAGGAGTTGGTTGACATCCTTACAGGCCCCTGCGTAGGCTTTCTTCACAGTGTAGACTTGGCCAGGGAAACACTGAAGGCTTTTCTATGCAACATGATATATATTTGTCCCATTTGGTAACTTCAGTTGACTCAAAAATTCAAAATTGGGGCTATATTTTTAGACTTCTGGCTCCGGTGCATGCTCTTTTCTTGATTACACCATTTACCGTAACTGAACTTTAGAGTTAAATCAGACTTTTTCATGCATTTGAGATTTTAGAAGTAACAGTTTTCGTAATGTTTCTTGGCGGTATTGTCCTGTTTTTTATATGGGAGCCGTGAAAAAATTAAAGTCCAAAAATTTTACTGTTACATTCTGATTTAATTCAATTTGTGATTCCATAAAACTGTAAAACGATCATTCATTTGGTTCACTAGTTATTATGGATTAAGTTATAGATATATAATTTTCCATAAAGGTTTTCATTTGCTGTCTAATGAGACCTTGTTCTTTGGTTATCCTAACTCTGCTAATGATGGGTCAATTAGTCCGTCTTGATGACGACTCTTACTGACGCTTTTTTTTTTTTTTTTTTGTAACTGGAGTTTGCAGCTTGGAGAATCATAATTATAGAATCAATAAACAAGATCTGATTGATCGGGTTCAAGAGGACCAATCAACAATTCATGACCTGTTTGATCCAGGTCAGTAAATACATTTCCTGGTTCAATCACAATTGATATTTAAGCAGTCCTCCTCATAATGCTATCCACATTTTGACATCATGAGACCAAGACGACACATAGCAAGTGATCAATGGGACCTTGTGTGTCCAGTCAATGCAGAACCACAATACAGTGCCTCTACATAAACAGCACAGGCTTTATTTAATCTTTATGGACACAATAAAGGTCACATCATTAGGAAAAACTAGCTTGAGACTGGGATAAACAAATAGAGTGGCCTGCACGGTTTCCAGACCTGAATCAAACCTACGGGATAAGCGTAGTCACCGTGGGAAGGCTTGTAACTCAGAACCTCAATGACCTGAGGGTTCAAAAGAAGCGGGACGCCATGCCTCAACAGGCAATAAGTCGACTTGTGAACAACATGAGACGTTTAGCATTGGCATTTTCTGTTGTGCCACACCGACCACTGTTGTGGGATTTTGTTTCAATAGTTTGAGATGAGGAAATCACCATTGTATGTTTCCTTTATCACTGTAGTGTGAACTTTTAAAGTTTTCTACAGATTTCACCTGAAAGTCAAATATCACTAACCTTTTCTTATTAATTGTGCTGCATGAATTCACTACATATCAGAAACCCAATCTGAAAACAGGTAACACCTTAGTCAGATTAAATATGTTGTTGCTGCCTCAGGAGGAAAAAGAGTGTTAAGGGAGTGGAAATCAGATAAATCATGTCTGTGCAAAGAGATCACCCAATAGTTAGAGGCTAACCTCACTCTTTCTTACGGCATCCATCTTTCATAAAACCCAACAGAGCTTTCTAAAATGCCCTGTCTTTGTGACAGTCAGATGGAGTTACACCTGCTACACTCCTACCTTTCCGTCCATATTCCTGCTCAACATATTCCTGCTCAACATATTCCTGCTCAACATATTCCTGCTCACCATTATTCAGAAGACACAGTCATTACCATCACGTCAGCAGCAGGAGCTCTTTTTTTTTTAAACAAAAATATCCAGACTGTAAACAATTAATTTTGATGGCATATTCACCAAGTTTAACATATGAAGCTTAAGTTGAATCTCACAATTGTGAAACAACAGTTGGAAACCTTAGCACAGTATCCTCAAAAACAGAACAATATAACGAGGAAGCAAGGGATATGGATTATTTTTAAGTATGCATCATTTTTGTAACAACTGAAGGTAGCATAGTTACTTGGTTGTGCTATAAAATGACACTGTGTACATAGAAAATACATAGCACCCCCCTTTCAATGTTGAATTGATATTACTGAAAAGAAGACATAAGTGACATAAAAACTTTAGTAGCATCCAGATTAGCTCAGTTATTAACTATTAGTTGGCTAGCTTGACAGGCTAATCAAGACCTGCCATAGCAATGCAAGGAGACCAGTGCATTCCCATGCACTGCTGCTTCAGTGTTTTCCTTTCCCGTCTCCAGATGTCTCTTATGTTAGCAAAAAAATATATATGCTATTGCTTTTAGGTCTGAAACTCTAATGTTTGTATTTTCTTACATGCTTGTATATGCCATTCCGGATGTTTAAAAACAAGTTTTAAATTTCACCTTGGGCAATAATTTTATTTTGATACCTTTACTTCATTGAACGGTATGACACCATTAAGAAACTTGTAGCACCCCCATCCATTTTCCTCTTGTGCTTTTGCCCTCAGCACCACCATGTTTTCTCTGTCCATTCACCCACGTCCCACTCCCAGCTTCAGACGGCTCAGGCAAACCATACATCTCTCTTCCTGTCAACAGCTAATTGGTTGGCCCTCAGGGCATCCTGTATAACAACACATCACCATTCACTGGCGAATATGCACTTTGCCTCTAATGTCATCGATCAGTGACTGCAGCCGATCAAACTGTCCTGTTCCTAACTCAACTAAGATTTAAGTATCTCCCTGGAAATAGGAAGCAAAGAGTTATAGTGGGTAAAGTAAGCATTGCGTGTGTCTCTGCTGATCATCTGGTACATTCTCACAGTTTTATGTTCTTTTTCTGAAACTAGTTGACACTTTCCTTGGTTGTGTGTTTGAGACTCTGGTCTTGGTTGAAAATCCACCCTCGTTTTAACTTCAGTTTTATGTTCTTTTTCTGAAACTAGTTGAGAATTAAAAAATTTAAACAAACTTGCACATGCTTTTTCTTTAGCAGTGGAGTCTTGTGCAGTGAGTTTAGTGAATTACTTATTGTTTATAGGATATTTTCTTGACCTTCCTAAGCTCTGCCACTTAGCTCTTGGTCAACTCTTCTGATTATTTTTTTCCCCCTCTGTCAGAAATCTTACGTCGGGTACCTGATCGTAGTTGTTTGGTTACATGGCTGTAACGGTGCCGACAGGAGAATACTGAGGTTTAGAAATGCAGCAGTAAGCTTTGCCATTAAATATAGTCCATGCTTGGGTACAAAGAAATATTGGAACAATATTGAGAAAAATGTTGGCGTGTCCAATACTGACCGATATTCAAATTCCACTTAACTACAACAGATGTTAAATGTCTGGCATGGCAATCAGGACATATTTAAAGGAAATGCCTCTGACTACTGTGGCTAGCCTCATAAATATGAAAGTTACTGCGATAAAACTACAACGCTCGTCTTCCATCTGTGTTTTCTTGTTGGCATTTTACAACCCGACTTTTCTTGATTGCTTTTATTGCACCACAGTTAAAACTGTTAAAAGATTTTTTTTTTTTTTTTGCGTTTACAGGTGCAGCGGGTTTTCAATTGTGTGCTGTGCGGATGCACATGCAAACAGTCTTGATTACTTGTATGACACTGGATGAAGAAATACAGTTTACTTTTACATTTATCCGAGTTCTGTTTCAAAGAGCCAGATCTAAATTTTGCCCGGACAGTTTTGGCGTTCTCAGAAGATGTCCACGCCAAAGTATAATAGCTGGTTTTCAGTTATTAATCTTTTTACTTGGACAAATAAAGAACAACATAATACCAATATTAGTACTATTAAATGATGTCCCCACCAAATGACAATGCATATTATAAATCTGCAGACCAGCAATATCTGAGAAATGAAAAAATAAAATCCCATCAAATATTGCTTCCAAGCAGTCCTTTTGTTTAAATGTAAACAAAAGTTTAAAGGATGTATCTTGTAATTGTTGGTTTGTTTTTTATCTTGAATGTGATGATGATGATTGAGATCCAAAACATTGTGTAGCTCTATTGATAAGTTTTGGGTATATTTTTTGCTACTTTTAGGAACTGTAATGATGCATGAGTTAAACCTGTCTTTGCTCTAAATAACTACTTTTATATTTTGTAAGGGAAACTCTCCAGTCATACATTGCCCAATGATTCACAGTGTTTTCCAGATTCTTGTTACCTGTGAGTTTCTGAGGATCATAGGAACTAGTCACCTTTATATTTCATTCAAAACATAGTTAAATTTCATTTTGCATAAGTTGTTGATTTAGAAGTACCATAGTCTTCAAAACTGCTTAGAAAAAAAGCACAATATTCAGATTTTCTAAGAACAAACTTGCTGAGTAGAACCATCTCCTCAGTCAGTGGTATCTCTCTAGACCTGTTGCCACCATGCCGTAACCCTGCTTAGCAACAACTTTACCCCCCTTTCCCATTTAAACAGGTCTTAATTTGTCAGGAACATTACTGGCCAGCGCTGAGATTTGGCTGCCTGCAGTGGTTTATGGGAACAGGGTCCAGCTGCGATTCGACAAGCTCAGAGGGGATGTGTCGGCTCTCAGGACTCTCCCTGGCTTGGTTTGCTTGAGCACATCCACTCTCACACCGCGTAGCCCTCGGCATTCAGACGTGTCAGGTGGAATTCTTCAACAAGTGCAGTCACACTCTCGCTAGTTCGTACAGAGCCGGAGAGGCCGAGCGGGCGATATTCCCGCAGGATGCGTGCAGCTGTACGGCCCCACAATTCTCGCTAATCTGTGACAAATTTGGGTTTTGTGGAATTGTGCTGAGCACAAGATGTGTCATGCTCGTATGTGTTGTAGATTTAGGATGGATATGCATCGGATTTGTTCGAAATACACCTCTGGGAAATCGGAAGACAGGTGCGTTGCGAGTATGTATGCATCTGCTGAGATAACAAATGGGGATTTTAAAAATTTTTTTGTAAGTAGGAGACAAGAACATTCACGAAATAGCACAGCACATCCAACTGGAGAGATGTAATCCAACCTTCTTTCTCTGCATGCCAAATCCTCCCCCATCCCCGCACCCTTCCTTCACTCCCCTCAGGTCCGATGAAGTGAGAGGCCAAGCATAAGCCCAGAGCGCCAGATCAGGCTTTCTTTATCGATTGAGTTTCTTTTTTTTTTTCTTCTGTTTATTTATTTATTTAAAAAGACCTGAAACCCCCCGTCCCTGAGGTGTACTTAGCCCCAACTCTCCAACCCCACACCCTCACTCCAAAACACACACGCACAAGTGGAGACTCTTTGAAATCTCTACACATGTGAGAAACATAATGGCACGCTCTATTGATTCTAGAGTTTTATCTTTTTAGAAATCAAAAAAATACACCCTTTAATTATAACCCCAACTTGTTCAAAATGCACTAAAGTGGAAGATTATCAGCCTTGTGCTACTATATTAAACACTTGATTAACTGATCAGAGTCAAAGTGTGGCCACCTCTATAAAAGGAGTTCTAGGAGTTCTCTGCTCTCAAGCGTGCTTCCATTTGTTAACACTGAAAGGAGGACAGACATCAGCAATGACCTGAGTGAAGAAATTATTCTTGTGCATCAGTCTGGGAAGGGTTATGAAGTTATTTCCAAATGTTTTGATATTCATCGTTCTACGTTCAGAAAGATTATGCACTAATTGAAAATATGTAAGACAGCTGTCCATTTTTCCGAGACTGGCTCAGAGAGCAATCCAGGAACTCTATCCCAGTCACTATACAGGAATCAGATATTATGTAACTTGTTGAAGATAATGCAATTAATAATACTGAAATTATTAGTGAGACGAAGCTCAAGATTATTTACAGGCAAATCAGAGAGAGCTACAGTAAAGAAAAATATCAATCCAGAATCTAAGCATTACATAGAATAAAAGAAATTACTTACTTGAATAAATAGCTTAACTGTGGACTTTTATGGGGAATCTGCAGAAACTCTAAACAGTAAAATGTTTATCTTTTTTTAAAGGAGCTAACCATGTTTTTTTTTTTTTACATCCTAACTTATCAGGAAATTGATTCCAGAGATGAGGAGATTGAAACGAAGCCCAAACATCACCTGGTCTAGTTCTGCTCTGAGTAACAGAGAGTGAAGAGGTGCCTGTCACCTGACGCCTCTAATGGTTCACTAGCAACTCTGAAATGTATTCATTGCAGGGCTGCATATAATAATTATTTTAGGAAACAATATTCTATCAATTATTCAGATAATTAATCGGAAAAAAAATTTGCACATTCTGCAGATTTTTCATTTAACCACTCAAGCTTATTTAATGCAATATTAAAAATATGTGAGCATAATACTCCCAGTGCTACCTGCAGAAATACACCACTATGTCAGATACAACCAATCAGAAGCAGGAGGAGGGTCTTAGCAAAAAATAAATAAAAAGCAGTTCCTCACCCGGCCACTTGAGGCAGTATGAGAAAAGCTCGCCGCCGGTCACCTTGGATTCCGTGTAACCACAAAAAAATTAATCCCAGCGTAATTGTAAAACGGAAGGTTTTATTCAAGATTGATTTGATTTATTTAATGAACGTATTCCTCCGAGGCGACTGTAGAGAGTGATGAAAGGTTTAATTACATCCTTTCTGTTAAACCCTAAAATTACCTGTTGTGGGCGGGACTGCTTTGACTAGCAGCTGACTTAATCACTCAGATGTGCTTCAGTCCTCTAGTATATCTCCTACATTAGTCACTCATATGGCAAGAAATTACTTGGGGTAAGTACTGTTTACAATACACTTGTCTCTTTGCATTCCAATCTAATGATTGAGATGCAATTTTAGTTCAAATCCAATAATATTTATATGGTTCACTTCACAATAAAGCAAGATTTTCTTTCTCTGTCATCCATAATAGATTAATTGGAAAAAACAAGTTGAAGCAGAAAATATAAAAAATTATCATATAAGTGGAAAGTGTAGCATTCTAGTGTCTATCTTTGAACCGAATGTTGCAGGAATCAATCTGCTAGTTATGCTTTAGATTTTTCCATCCGGTTTGCAGTTCAGAATAAATCTTGGTAACGATTGGGATTGTGGGGAGGGAGGTTGTGCTCAGGTCCAGGAAGCAGCACTCACATGAAGTATAAATGATCATTTAAAACACACTAAGGCTTGCCAAGATGGATGGTTTTATATCTGTCTTTGGTCGCTGAGTTTTGCTTTATTACTGATTATTGATTTATCGCTGTGTAACTTCTGCGTTTGTCGTCAAGTTCTCATCACTTGATAATGGTGTTGAACATAATTTATTTATTTAAAAAGTCTGCCAGTTTTTGGTTTTATTTTCAAGACATTTTAAGAGTTTGGATGTAATGTAGTTTGACTTTTACCCCTGTCACACAGTTACTCATCCTCCCTTTCTCATTGTTGGCTTCAATGTTAAAAGCCAATGTTCTGACTTGATATATATTTGACATCATTGGAGACACAACTTATTTACCAGATCAAAAGATTAGAAATATCAATGCAATTCACAGCTCAAGCAGCGCATTTCTTATATGCCGTGTACCCTGCAACCTATGTAATTCCTGTAAGGACTCAATACAATAAGATAATATTAATCAGTGTCATCCAACATAATGGAGATGTTTTGTCTGCACTGACGAACATTCAGTCATGTTGGCATGCTTGATGCTCAAAACTGAAAGTGAAACTCATGGCAGAACCTGCTTTCTAATTAATTCACCAAATAATTATCTAAAAACTGACTGTTAATAGTGCATCCTGAGACATTAAGTGGATGTTTAAATATGATAAAAAATGTGATTCGAACATAAAATGCCCTTAATTTCTTGTGATTGTGCCCACATATCGTGTATTTGTCAATGGCATACTTGGCCAGATAGAAAACAGTGCAAATGCCTTTAATTGGTGAGATACATCAGTATTTTAATAACCATAAAATACATATTTATCTCATTACTAGGCACTATCTCCAGGTTCAGAGCACCCAGAGTAAAGATCGTAGTAAGGTATACCCCACCAGACCTCCCTACAGTCAACTACACTGAATCATCCAGAATCAGCATAGCCCAATCTTCATTATAACTCTGCTAGCGAGCAAAACACCAGCATATTTTCATTCTCACAACGTTGCGTGTTCTCGCTCACATAGATCAACACATGACAGCTTCTTATAAGTCTTCTGGCGGCTTAGCGTACAAGATGTTCCTACAGATTGTCAAACAGGACTGCCTTCTTCCCACAGTGACTTTGGCGCGATCTGTACGCAGAGCGTCCAACACCACCTGCATCTCTGACATGATTAATGGCTTTTATCAACTTTCAGCATATTAAAATATGATCTGTTTATCAGCCCGTCACCGCAGTCAGTCAGTCATCATAGTTTTTTTTTTTGTTTTTTTTGACACACAGCAGATGGAATGTGGGTGTGTCTGCATGTTTGTGTGAAAGTATGACCATGTATATATGTGTGTGTGCGCGTGTGTGTGTGTGTGTGAGATTCTGAAAAGGAAATCCAGATGCAGGCCTGTTGCATTAACAGGTAATAAATGTGGACTTAGAGTCTGGGCTTTGCTCCCGCTGCTTAGTCCACATGTTTTTATCTGTTTTTGTCAGTTTGTGTGTCTGTCTGTGTATTTCTTGGGCTTCACGTGGCCCTCAGCAGTTCTCCACTTTGAATCAGCCGGCTGCTGATTGCTTCTCCATCTGAGTCCCATCTGTTTTCTTTTAAAACCTCGTCTGTCTTCTGGTCTTCTCGAGACTTGAGGCTGGACTCGACATTAAAGACGTTGCTTTATTCCTAACTCAAGCTATTTAGTGGCTTGTTATTCCTTACAATGCTTCATAATAAAGTAAATATTTAAAAGTAGCCATTTTGACTCAATTTAATGTGTTATTGACATGTTATTATACACATTTTTAGGTAAAGCCTAAACCCATCAGTTCTGGGAGTTTCGCCGACATCAAGTCAAATCCAGTACAATTCTCTGACTCGCGTCAGTCGCTGACTTTGTTTCACATCTGGAGGCAAGAATGAGGCAGAATGTTGTGCTGATTGCAACACAGTGTTTTCCCCGACTTAAATCATGAGTGATGGGTTATTTGTGTCTGGAATTTCATAATGTAACAGTGAAATCTGTGAGGAGGTCCTTTATTTGTCATAATAGCAGTAAGCACTGTCATAAAACCTCGACTGCGTCTTTTGGAACAATATGTTGAGACAAGCCTTCAGCAAGAAGCGTGTAAAAGCTGGAAAATGAAAGGCTTGGCCAGTTTATAATTAACAGTGTGAAATTTGAACAGGATCATTACAAGCTTTAACCTGTCAGAATTTATTATATTTACTTATTATTTTGACTTTGATGTAATTATACACATAAAACAGAAACACAATTGCCAACATTTGTTTAGAATTAGTATCATCAGTTTTATTTACTTATGATATTCAGTAAGTTGTTTGTCTGGAAGCTACATAGACCCGAGTTAACCATAGATATCCCGATGTAGTGTATAAATAAAACTCTCTCAAATAAATCAAACGTGAGTTGATTTTCTGTGGTCAGCAAATGGCTAAAAGCGGATACCTACTTGTGTTTTCTGTCTTTCTGTGACACCTAAACATGGGTTTGATGAACTCCACTGGGACTGTAATTGGAACGGTTTGGTTTAATTAGATGAGACGAAGGGTGCATTCACACCAACCTTGTTTAGTCCGCTGTCATCAAACTCTATTTTGTTTGCCTGGAAATTCTGTTTCTTGAATGCGTAATCGATCTGGTCTGCCTAAAAACCAAGGTCTCCGTTCGATTAAAGTGAACTCTGGAGTGGTCTGGATACACATTTGGGCCGGAGATCACTCCAAAAGCAGGAAGTAAACTATGGTGTAGGTCATTCTGGGTACATACAACCAAACAAACGCTCAAATCTAGCAGAGGTTTTTATGTCGTTTCCTTCAGTAGCTCTTGGTGCAGCGCCACCACAGGCGGCGGGGTAAAGAGTTCATTGAGAAAGTCAACCGCACCATCTGAAAATGTGGCAATTTTGGTCCCCAATCAAACCAAGTCTACAGGGTGTGAAAACGCCCCAAGATTCAGTTTTTGGCCAAAAACACGCTGCGTAAGATTTTGTGAAATTACACTGCTGCAGTAAAAGATTAACATTTTAAGGCTATTTACACATCTTTAACACCAACAGAGGTTCCAGTGTGGAGGCTGCTGTAAAAGCAGATGGTTTGGCTCCTCTGGTGGCCAACAATTTGGGTTGGGATGGAGGGTGAATGCTACTCCTACTCAAGACTGGAGAGAACCCAGCACATTCTCAGCCGTAAAGGGACTTAAACTCCAGGTCCATTTGGGTGCTTTTACAGGACAGTCCAGTATTTTTGTTGCATTTGAATTTAGGCTTTCAATAGACTGAGTAGGGTAGCATTTTGACTTCAAATTGAGGGCATTTCTTGGAAAGGAGACTGCAGCAACATTATTTTTGTTTATGTTGGACAGACCATTGATGCATCCGTCTACTTGTCACTTAATATCCATCTCCTTTATCATTACTCTCTTTCTAAATAGCCATCAGTATGCAGAGTGTGCAGTATGACCTATTAAAAGTCATTTGTCAAATTGCAGCCGACTGACCTGCCTACAATCAGGCTTAGTGTGAATATATCTTGACATGTGTTTTTCCTCCCCTTAGTCGGGTGCTTAAGGACCTGTGACAGCCCGGAGCCTCTCTGAATACTAATAAAGTTAGCTGTGCTACAGTTGGCAAGGAGGGACACACATATACACACACAGAGACAAATGGGAACTCTGTCAGCAGAAATGACACAGCGGACATCAACTCCATATTTGGATAATAACATACCTGACAGTCATAGCAAGTGGCTCTGTCAGCCTTGATCATTTTTAATACGCGTCAGCTGGAAAACATAGAATGCTGCTCCTCTTGCATACATACGCACACGTGCATGGAGCTCTTTCAAAGCGTTCCAAATTATTCACCCAAAAGCAAACAGGATGCACATGCAGGACAGCAGCTTCATGCAGGAGTTGTGTGTGTGAGTGTGTGCGTTTGTCCCAGCTGTGGAATCCTGTGTCTAAAGGACACAAATGTTTGTGTGGCAGATGCTGCTTTAGTCCCTTAATGTTCAGAAAGGACAAAGTCTGGCATGTCTTAAACAATTATATTCCAAGTTTCTTATGTTGCCAAGTTGGAAGGTTAGTCATAATGAAGCTTATTTTAATCATTTACAGTATTCAGAGGTGTTAACTTGTCTTTACAATCACTGCATTTTGGAGGAAATTTGATGTATGGATTGTATTTTTCATAGCGCCCCACCCCACCCTGTGTAAATGTTGCATAAGTAATCAAAGGACAAGCTGTTCAATCAGATAACATTAAACAATGCAGGCTTGCTCTCGGCTAACTTCACTCTCTCAAGGCCACAGGCAAAACACACGAGGTAGAGTGAATGCTACTACATGGCTCTGAGATTATTACACGCTGCATTCACTTGCACTTGGGACATCTGATGTTTGCTTATTTAAGCACTTGTTTAGATAGCGGGATTAGATTTCACAGGTTGATTAAATGTGCTATGTTTTCTAACTAATCAAAATTAGGACCTTGAAGTCCAAGCCTCATGATTTATGTTTAAAGATGCACTGGACAGAATGTAGTGGCTGACTTTTGATCTGTGGTTTTGAAATTGAGCAGTAAACACAGTTTCGTTGTTTTTGTTTTCTATCTATAATAGGATAATAGAGAAAATAGCCAACTGTGAGATTTTACCGAACAATGATTTGAAGGAAATTTTATCTTTTAGTGTTTACCTATCCAGTCTTCACTCAGAGGATTAACTTATAACCAATTGATTTCGGTCATTAAGCCGTTTTGTGTTTGGAATTGCTATATCAAGGAGTAAAAATCACGGAAATTAACAGGTTTGAAGCCAGTTATTGAGAGAGTTCTGAATATTAACTTAACCAGCATCTGGCTACTGTATATGATGTCTTTATCCTGTTTAGTTTAAGTGAGGAAAAGATTTGTTTATGTCACAATGTCGATTTTAACTGGAGTATAGTTGGGTATGTTTGGTCGATACACACTGAATATGAATTGGGTTTGGACGATATGGCTGAAAAATGTGTTTCATATCAGTTGATAGTTTTTTGTTTTAAATATCTGAAATGCTTCCAAATTGGTGGTGTGACCTTTCCTGTTTTATCCACAGTCACTTCACACCATTGTTTTTTTAATTTTAAGCAGTTATGAGGCGCAGCAGCGAAACCTGAAACTGCTGCCATTCAAGTCGCTCAACAAGTTGTTGCTATGTAACCAAAGAGTGAGCGCTAGTTAATGCTTAGCTTAGCTAGCTGTGAGAGGTTGAGCGGCTAAGGCCTGTCCTCTGCCTACATCTCCCAGAATGCTGTGCAGTTGTAGATCGGAGTTCAGTGAGATTATTGAATATTCGGTCAGGCATATTATCTATTTACACTTGTCTAGCACAATATACATTGCTATTGATTTATTATCCAGCCCTAATATGAAAACATTTATTAAAAAAAACATAGAAATCATAGAAATGAATTTATAAACCAATTTTCTTTAATTAAACTATTTGTTTTGGATGTTTTGTTTGTTTTATAACTTCTTGTTGTGAAATGGCTCAAAAACAAATCAAATAGAAACGGAAAGGAGCAAAAAAAAAATTCAATTGTTTCCAATTTTGTTGATATTCCTCTCAAATATATTCCTGTCTGAAGTGTAGCAATGTCAACCTGCAACCAAAGCCTTTTGAAATAATCCCCTCAGAATCAAAGCCCCCCACAGCAAGTTGTTAAGATGTTCCACTGAAAACCAAACTAAAGAAGAAAGCTGCATCTAAAGGCTTGCTAGTGACTACATTGGGAAAAAAAAAAAAAAATCTGACTTAATTAAAGTTTTGCCGTATCAGCGTCATCTGTTTTGTAGCTTTAGAAATATATGCTGACTGTGTGTGTGGCAAGATTTTTTTTATTTGTTTTTTTAAGCCCAGCGACAGGTCATGTTACCAGACCTCAGCAATGTGTTAAATCCAGTGGGTGTGTTTTTTTTTTTTTTTGTTATTGTTGTTGTTTTTCTCCCTGTTGATGTCTATGATTCATTTGTTTCTCACGGAGTCATCCGTGTGCACAGATTGGCTCATGCTGGAGCGGAGCTTTTGGCAGTCGGTGGTAAACCTCAGTCTTTTCAGTGGACATAAACATCTCTGCCTGTTTGTCCTCTGGGGAAACATTTTCTCCTGCTAAATGATCAGTGAAACAACTACAGCGTGCATTTAATTACAGGGAAGTACTGTGTTGAACAACACTGTGTAATGCTGCTTCGCTTTGCCTTGTAGACTAAATAAAAACCAAATTAAAAAACTTAGCATGACTAGCATTCGCTCGCCTGTTGTCTCAGCATTATAATATTCAGCAGATTTGTCCACTATTCATAGTGCAGAGATACACACATGCTTGGGTTTATGGAGCTACATATGCAGAGCTAGCCGATGCATTATATGAGCCAGGGGGAGACGGAGTCAGCAGTTAGGAACTCAGCCTTGAGGAGTTTATTCTACCTGGCTGCCCTCATGGCTCATGCTGGACCCCACCGTGGAACGATCCTGGGAGTCCTCATGACTGTTTGTCCAGGACGGCTTAACTGGGGACTTTGTGTGCTTCACACTTATGGCTGAACTTTCTGTAACTGACTGATATAAAAACCGTGCAGCTCAGTTGAAGCTGAGGAGCGTAACTTTTATAAAAAGACATTAAAACCGTGGCCATGTCGTGATAGCATAATATGAGACAGATAATCTGTGAAAAATTAAAAAAAATAAAAAATCGAGCTTCTCTTCCTCCTCCTCCTCCCCTTTCTCCCAGAGTTGCTAAAAACAACCAATTAGAGCCAGGAGGAGGGTCTTAGCGCTGTCAATCAGCTTTGTGTACGTGCTGCTCAATGTGCTAATGGATAAGAAACAACTTACCTTTACAAGAAAACCATTTATCCGCTGTCGTTAGTTGCCATGCTAACTAGTTTTAGCATTTGTGACAGGTTTTGCTGACAGAAGGAAGCTGTAGCGCAGCATAGAGGACGGAGAAGGCTGTGAGCCACCAACTGAACAGGTGTACCTAATCCACTTACATTATATGCAGTCCTTGAGGTTCACAATATATTAATTTGTTGGATTGCTATCGCAGAAAACTTGCCAAGTTCAGTGGCAGGGGTGCTAGGACAGTCATCCAGCAGTCGTGTTTTTGAGTTAAAAAATGTTTGAAGTTGACAGAAAATTTGAAAATATGACTAGATAATTGTAAATGTGTTACTGGAAGACATTAACAAAACCCAAATGCCAACTATGAAGTCTTACAAAAAGGCAAACATTAAAAAATTCAAAATAAGTAAACAATGTTTAGCCTGGTGGCCCGCCAGGCTTATAATACACTGGGGAAGACTCTGGCTGATGGGTTGCTGATGACTGAACAAGGAAACCTGCTGAGTTGTGAGATATTTTAGGAAGAATTTTGTCCAACAAAATTTTGCCTACCAAAAACAGGACAAACATTTTATGTCAAAGGCCAAACATCCTGGCGTTGGAGCTGCTAAAGGGATGACAGACCTGAGCCAACATGCTTCTAAAGCAGCAGCACCAGCGCCAGCAGCCAGTGAAAAGATCAGCAGAGCTGGAGTCTGTAAAAGGGCTGTGGATGAAAATCCAGCCTTTATATTACCAACAACTTTATGACATAATTAGAAATTTTATGTGTGTAAAATCCACACGGGATTTTTTGCCTCTTTCGTCTCCTTTTATCATTACAACACACATCGGGTTACAGAGCCTCGTCGCTTCGATCAAGTCGACGCAAGGCGACAGCGAGGCATTCCAGCAGGACAAAAGAAAAGCCCAACAGGGAATTCTTCTCATGCCGGCTTTGTTGTGCTTCGGATTTTCGAAACTTAAATCAACACAAGCTGAAAAAAAAAAATGGTCCCGGTTTTTCGCACCGAATCAGGCTCGGGCATGTTGAAGTCGGTGTGTCTGTTGTCTTAGCAGGTTCATGAGACTACATGAGGTTTTTAAGTGTTTTCTCTTACTGGGTAGTGCCAGCAAGTGCACATGGACACTCCACGCACAGCGTGCCGGGGTGTCAAAGCAAGTCGTAAATCTCCTGCAGATCATTTTTTCCAGATCTTTAGTTGAGCCATTTCTCTTTCTTATACTTTGCACTCGTTGCAAACCGTCTGGCCTGTTTTTCAAGCAAAGTATAAGTGATCATATCGGACTTTTGAATTTCTCATATTTTCCTATTATTTTATGCAGACAAAATTCAGTCTATCAATTAAAATCAGAATCAAGAAAAGCAACTATCTGTTTTGAAGACAAGTTTGTTTCTGAAATTGATCAGACTACTTGTCATCTTCTTTTTCTTTCTTTACTGTATCAATGCAGTAAGTCCAGCTTACCCCACTTTACCCTTCCAAACTCCCTCTCTATTCTCCCTCCTTTTCTCTCCTTCTCACAATTTTTTTTTTTTTTTCTTTTTACTTTTCCCGGCATGGAAAAGAACTCATCGGTGGGGTAATAAAACACAGGTGCGCTCTTTATAACGCTCCACTTTCAGGGGGCTGGATGCCAGACGCAGAGTACGTCAAATAAAGTTTTTAGATAATCTCCGTGGACTCTGGGAATTTGCTTCTGTCTGCCCGGACAGACCAGATGGGCGAACGTTTCTGACTCCCCACGCGATGAACAAATATTGTATTGAATTTCAAAATTCACGTGTTAATGCTTTTTTTGGTGTGCAAGTTACAACAACAACAAAAAAAACTGACCGGTTATGTCACAAGTAAAACAAATACAGTAAAGACAGAAATGGTTTACTTCCAGTACCGCCGAGTCACTAGGCTTTATTAATGGTGAACGTTAATGACTGGTTAACTGGACTTTAGCTCATTGGCTAAACAGTACAGAAGGGCAAAAACTATAAAAATCAAACTACAGGTATTTTTTTAGTGTTAAGTAACATGCAGCTCAGTCTGACGGAGCTTCAAGTCACTTACAAAGAAGACAAAACAACATTAGGCATGTATTAGTGGGTCATTTTCTCAAAATGTTCAAATCCAGGACCTTGTTTCTGTAAGACAACAGCGCTACAGACTGCATCACTGTGCAGCCCATTAGATCACCAATGGACAGCTAATTTATTTAATTCATTTATTTCAATAAGTGAAGCTCATATAGGTTTGTTACAAACGCGGACTTGAGAGACGTTAACTTCCTCAAGGAGCGTAAGACACAGAGGGTCATTGCTGAGGAACTTGGCCATTCATAGAGTGCTGTATCCAAGTATATCAGTGGAAAGTTGGGTGGAAGGAAAAAGTGTGATGGAAAGAGATCGACAAGCATCGGCCGTGGATAAATGGATGGACTTAGAAAAGAGAATGAAGCTCTAACTTAAAAAATGTGTTAATTTGTCACATATAACCGAGTTAAACTGGTCAGACTAACTTTGTTTACATTTGTTTAACATGTCAACTTAATAAACTTACTTGTATAAACTTAATTTGATTACTTGTGACCAGCTAATGCAATAAATTTAAGTTGGATTGCCTATTTTCTTGTTTCAGTGCAGATAGATGGATGTAATTTATTCGGTGTCTTAATATTTCGGTGGACAAGTCAGAAATCATGCTTGGAAAAATTTATACTCACTTCGGGAAGTTAACATTAATCTTTCTTTTTGATTTTCCTCAACGTTGTACATTGTTACACTATTGTCAAAGATCAGGGAGCATAACTGATAATGCAATTGATATTAAGTGGGGGGGTTTTTTCATGGAGTTTGCTTTGGAAGTAAGTGCGTAATAAACTGGTCCGGTGGGGTAAGGACAACTCATGTTTTGTCCTTCTGTCTGACCACCTCGCGGCCGGATCCGTCCAACAGCGCAGGAGGAAAATGCGGCTCACTCGGATGAATGATCTTTTCTTTACTCTGATCAAAGCCCGCTGACACAGCTCAGTGTCGCTGTATTTATTTCTCTCTGAGGATTTGTTTTTGTTCCCTCTCCTCCTTCCTGTCCTGCTCCGCTCTCCGATTGACACTGTATACACGTCCGTGTGAATTAGTGTTTACGTGTGTTTTTTCTCCACGCGTCTGTTTACGATAGCCGTGCCCATTCCCGTGCATGCGTTTTCGGAGTTGGTCTCATTTGCCTCTTTGCCTTTTCACCGCTCTAGTTTTCTTTTCTCTGCGGTGTTAATTTCCCACATGAACCGATTTGGTGAAATGCACTTCACTTCTGGGGCATTATGCAGGACTTTTCTCAGTCCATATCCACTCAGAGTGCATTTTAGCTACAAACTTAAATGTGTTTTATTGACTGTTTTAATTTGAAAGACCAACACAAAGTAGCAACTTTCTGTAAAGTGGAAAGAGAACGCCTTTTGAAGTTTCTCTTGCATATAAAATTGAAAGCTATGGTGGGAATATCCCCTTTTATTCTCATACCTCTAAATAAAATCTGTGTTTATTAGCCAGATAATCAGTAGGTGGAGATCACTTGGATGCAATTTAAAGGTCTTCTCTCGACTACAGAGCAAATATAAATGAAGAGGAACTATAAGTTTCAACCTCAGATGAAATAATTTCGATCAAAGTTTGTATCATGCCTTCTTTATGTCAATGGATGCATAATACAAATTTCTCATTTTTATTTGTAAACCAGATTAAAATCATGTATTATATTCTTTCACGTCACTATTATCACATAAAACCCACTGAAGTTTGTTAATGTAATAGGACAAAATGCAAAAAATATTAAAAATGTGTGATTACTGTTTCAAGACTTTCAGTCAGATTCTCATTTTTATCAGTCTCCAGTAGGCATCAAGTGACAGCAAATAGAAAAGAGTTGTAAGAAAGAATAAGTGCCAAAAATCAGATGCTACGTATTAAACTTGAAACTCCAGAACGGCAAAAAAAAAATTCAAAGGACTTAATTGATCTATTAAAGCCCTGATTTGTTTTTCAGATCCCATTCTCACTGGTGCAGTTTCCGCTCTGGGAATATTTAAAGGTACGTATCATTCTCATGAAAGCTGTTATTTTATTCCTTCTGCAATTTTTATTGTACGGCCGTGTTATCTCAGTAGCTTGATTTCCAGCAGTAATACTGAGCGATAAATCCAAAGTAAAGCCATAGCTCGGCGCTTAACCCCCTGACACTTTTACAGCGGACTCCTCCTCTGCATTCCCCTGTATCATTGTGGCAGGCAAAAATGTGACTCCAACATCGTTTAATGGACCGTTGCCGCCGCCATCAAATTTGTCTCTCTTTTCGCCCTTTGCGCACCTTCCTTTCTGCTGTAATGTCTTTATTCCTCCGCGTCTCTCCTGTCCTCGTTTCTCTCTGTGTGGCCCCGAGCCAATAAAAGGCCGTTTCTCTTTGAGAAGACGGCATTTGGCCCGAGTGACATCACGTCTCAAGGGCGAACAGTCAAACCCTCCATCAGTGATGAGGGAGCTAGAAACAGACCAACAATACGCCGCGCAGTCGGTGTTTATATGCGTTTGTGTCGTTCACAAGTGTCCCTTTGTCTCTCAGTCAAAGGCCGTCTCCAGGCCATCTGCAGATGTCCGTTGGCGAGGAGCCGGACTGCTGGAATCTGCCCGCGCCCCACCCAATTAGGCTTCTCCTCAGATACAATAGCGGGCTAGATTAGGAGGAGCTAAACCAGCTAATTACTGGCAAACAGGTTTCCTCACTGTCGTCAATCTCCAGAATGACCACTGAGACGTTCAAAAATGATTGGATTGAGCGTGAGTGTGTGGGGGTGCGTGTGTGTGTGTGTGTGGCTTTTACTTCCATCTGTTTCTTTGGGATCATAAATTGCTGCGTTTTCTCACCCAGCCCAGCTGTTGGAAACACAAACAGAAAAGGGGAAAATTATTTTTGTGTGCATTAACTTTAGCCGGTCAGTGTTTTTTTTTTTTTTTTTTTTTTTCTGAGATTTCACCTGCATTCATGTTTCCCACTGAAAAGGCCAAAGAGGTTTTTAATGGTTTTAGTGGTTTTAATGGGGTTTTACACATAGGTTGCTAAAGGATGTGACTCATTTTTACAGTTTAAAGTTTCATATCTCAGCGTATTTTAATGAGGTTTTACATGATTTAATTACAAAAGTTTCTGGTGAAGCTTCATCTGCGTCCAACGTGGATGGAGATGGACAAAGATTTGGTAATGTGAGGAGTCCAATTGTTCAACCATTTATCATTTTCTTTCCTCTTTGCAGCTACCAGTGTGGTGCCAGTTCTTCCCCAGCCACAATTAGCTCTAAATTCAGTACAACCTGGCTAAAATGAATTAGTTTGTGTTCACAGTTCACCAAGTAAAGAGTTCACAACTCCAACCTGACTAGATCTCATTCAGTTATCAGTTTGTCGGAAATAATAATAATGTAAAAATGCATAAAAACTTGCTCTAATGTACAAAGGCTGTAGGGTAGATACACAGGCCTACGTTACCGATACAAGTCCTCACAATGTTGAACTTTATCACTGTACAAGTTCACACAGCAGTCATCCGTAGCTCACCTTGAAGGAAAATGCTGGAGTTCCTCCTAATGGAAATATTTAAAGTTTGCCCTAAAAACACAGCAGAAATCTTTTTAGCTACAAACAAATCACTTTTAAATAATGTTATGATGAGCTTCACTCCCAAGGAGTCGAGTTAATAAAAAAAAAAAAGAGTATTGTTCAGCTTTATGTTCTCAAAAATGAGAGCAACAATAATGCAAGCCTTTGTTTCAATGTGTTCACTGCTTTGTGTGAAATTAATTAAAGCTTGTGGTCGCAACATGACAAAATGTGGAAAAGAGCAAGGGGTGTGAATACTTTTGCAAGAAAGCGTCGTTCTCACATAAATTTCACACGGGCTTTCACCCCCCCACCCCCTCCGTCTGTTTTGTGTGTGTGCAGCTTCCAGTTTTCTCCATCATTTTTCTGACCTCAAACAGGAGGGCGGATTGCTTCTAGTTTACGACCGAACACAAACACAGGGCCGCAAAAAATCCTGGGAATTTCTGGTCCGAGGCACGATGGGAACACAATTTGAGCTGAAAATGTTCACAAACGCAGCCTGCCGTCGTGCAAATGCACGCGACAGTACGGAGGCGTTTGGCACTCGCAGACGGACCCGCACGGCCCGTTTCCTGTTGGACGTCGTCCACGTGCAAAGTGGGACCCTGGCACAAGAGAGTCCGCAGGTCAAAAGGTTTGCTTTAAAAGATTTGCCCCTCAATATCTATTCATGAAAAGAGGCAGGAGGCAGGGAGGAAGAGGCTCAGAAAACGGGGGAGATGCAGAGGAATCCCTCAGCGTGAGTCCTTTGATGTGGAAAACAAAAATCTCCTTTTTAATCGGACCTCTAATGGGACACACATGAGCACCGTCCTGACCTCAGTTACTCTGGCTTCGTTTCTTCTCTCTCTCTCGCTCTCTCTCTCTCTCTCTGTGTGTGTCTGTGTGTTTACTTGTTTGTATTTGCGTGAGCACACACCCACACACACACACACATATGCTTTTGGTAACGTCCAGACTTGCGTGGCGAATCGAAGGGGAGAGAAAGAAAGAGAAAGATAACATGCAATCGATTAAACCACCGAGGGAGGGAAATGGGACAAAGAAAATATTAGTAACCGCTCCATGCTGTTGCTCAGTTGCTCTCTCCCTTAGAAGTACTCGTACCTAGCAGCGCCCCGAGGCAGCGCAGCTGTTCTTTCGCATTTCATCCAGACACCAACTTTGCGCTGTCACTCTCCTCATCCGCCGGCCTCAACTGATGCGGGGGGAGGAAAGGAAAGAGACAGCCTCCATACCATCCTGAGCTCAAACTCCAAACAAAAACATCAGGTGGTTTCACTCAGTAGCCGGCTGCAGATGGGGAGGTTAGCTCAGTTATAAGACAGGTCAAACACACCAAGTAGTAAGAAAAATATTTCTGCTCTCGTTAGGTTTTTTTTTTTTTTTTTTGTATGTGAACTATGATTGCCCTACCTATGTTCAGATATGATACAAAATTACACACTTGTTAAAATGGGAGTGACTTAAATTAAGACCTTGACTTTTTTCACATCTAATGTAACTTTACACACGTGGACAAAATTGTTGGTAGCACGCAGTTAATGAAAGAAAAACCCCACAATGGTCACAGAAATAACTTGAATCTGAGAAAGGTGATAATGAATAAAACTTCTATGAAAACAAACAAATAAAAGTCAGACATTACTTCAACAGGATAATAAAAAAAAAGAACTCACCAAACAGGCCTGGATAAAAGGTCCCCTTAACTTAATATTTTGTTGCTCAAACTTTTGGGGCAATCACTGCGATCAAACGATTGTGGGGTTTTCTTTCATTAACCGAGGGGTACCTGCGATTTTGTCCACGTGTGTAAATTCTCCACAGTTTAACTGGAAAAACAAAACTATTAGGAAAAACCTACATAAAATTTAAAAAGCTGGAATAACTTGGTTACATACATTATGGAACTGGCTAACATCCATACAACATAACCACTTTAATTAAAACTGTTTTCCCATATATTAGAATTTAAAAAAAAAAAAACTCCAATGACTTTGGAGTTGTTTGAATATTTCAATCAAATATCCCGGCTGTACCTGAATGCAACACGAGGACCTGTTGGGAAAACCTTTAGACTTGCATTTCAAGTTTGAGTTTGAGCTTACTGGATGCTACAGGCAGCTGGATCTGGTCTTCAGCTGATTGTTCTCCAGTATCTGTGATGTTTAGCCTGAAGTTGCTTTGGTCCACTTTTCTATCTCTATCATCACTGAATTATATATATATATATATATATATATATATATATATA
>CAEGAE010044129.1:0-20860 GCA_903067095.1 Girardinus metallicus
CACCAGGAATTCACTCTTTTATATATATAGATATATATATATATATATATATATATATAGATAAAAGAAAAACTTATATTTTGACAAATATAACTCATTTTGTCAGGGAAATGTTTTTTCTCATTGCTGTTTCATCATATTGTACTGTATAGAATGTTATTCAAAATAATTCATGAAACATGAGAGTTAAATATTGTAAAGATAAGATTTATTTTGAAAGGTTACCTGAATTCAGTTTTTATTTAGTATATCAGTAATGTGCAGCTTCCTTTACAAAACAGCCACAACACAAGTGAAGTGTTGTGGCTTTTATTTTGAAAAATATCTAAAAGCCGTATTTTGAAAGGGCAACATAAATCTTGCTTTATGCAGAACTACCCTTTTAATAATAATAGCAATAATAATAATAATAATAATGTTGAGGCACATACACTAGTCTGAGTCCAAATTAATCTTCACTGGTTGAAACCACTTAGAAATTTAAAACTTAAGCCATTTACAATCAGTTATTCTTAAAAAAAAAATCCTTGAGTCTACAGAAAGTGTGAAATTCAAGCCCACATGAAGGAATGTGTCAAGGAAGAGTATTTTGAAGTGCAACATGTTTGAAGTAAATCAGATTCTTTGAACAGCTTTCTCATGAAATCAGAGATAACTGTCGCCTCCTTAACGAAGAGATCCAGAGAATCTGATCTAACCATGGATTTCTTTGCAAACTCTCTGACTCAGCCTCGTCTTCATTCACTCGACTCATGCTTCTTGTCCCGTCGGTATTTTCTTACCTGGTTCCCAGGCCTTTCAAAACTGTTTCAGTGAGAAGCCCCTTTCAGACCTGGCAGATCTCCAGAACCGGTGACTAATTTAACTGGAATATTTTCAATTGTAAACCCAGCATATAAACAGGATTTATTTAAGGCGTTGTTTTCAGGTACGGATGAGTCATGAAGCATAAAACCCGATGGTCTGTTGTGATTAATGCTGCTTTTTTAATCTAAAGGGTTAAAAGTCATGCCAGAACACATTGCAGTTATTTATCCTTATGTAAGATTATGTTTGCTCTTGTAGCAGCTACATGGGGATGTAAGGCGTTTATTTTCTAAATAATCCAAGAGGAATGCATCTGTTTGAGTGTGTGTGAATAGGAGATGGAAGGTTTTGAAAGAGGATTACGTTTTATGCGTTTTGGGTTGGCTTTCCTTTCTTACAGGAAAGGAAAGCCTTTCCTTTAGGTTTCCTTTACTTTAGAAACCTAAAGTAAAGGAAAGTCCTTTCTGTTTCCCCCAGAAACAGAAAGGACTTTGCAGGAGAGCAAATTTCAAACTATTGTCACAAAAATACGTGCTGAAGCCTTTTTCTCTATCTATCTCTGGAAGAGTGATGCTGCTTTAGCTTTTTTTTTTTTTTTTTTGCATGCTTCCAGCACATGGCTCACGGGATGGACGGACTTCTTATCACTGCTAGCTAATGATCACCAATATTTAAGCAAGTCAGAAATGCTGATCGTTTGAAACTGCTGATCACACTTACAATAAAACAAAAATATTTTCCTTTTGTTATATGAGTGCATTTTCACAATATGCAATAAACAGGGAAAAGCTGCAGAAGTTAAGCATATGCAGGACTATGCAAGGAGATGTAAAGAGGACAAACGATACGATTGTGGCTAATATTTTATTTTGCTTTGAGAGGAATTAGATTATGGCATTTCATATGTAAGCAAAATTTTACTATGTCAGGCTATTGTTCTTTTTTTAGCTCAGTTAAATTCAACAGTGCTTGGGAAATGTAATGTTGTGGCGACTCATATTCAACTCTGTCTTCAGAGAGTTTTGGTAGATGCTAAGGGCTGTGGACAGGGAGGAACTCCTGTAGCTGTCTGTATTACAGTGCCTGTGAAGAAGCCTCTCCCTGAAGAGACTGCTGTTGTGACTGATGAAGAGTCCGTTTTGTCCTTCATTTTATGAAGAATCTTCTTCCAGAGGTCCCAGAACAGAACAGCCTTTGTTAGATTGTTGAGTTTTTCTTTTTTTTTTTAGTCGTTGGCTCTGATGCTGCTAACACAACTGACGATGGCAAAAGAGATTGCACTCTCCACAACAGAGGTATAGAAGATCTGCTGCAAACACTGAGAAACCTAAAGTAAAGTTTACTCTGTCCCTTCTTGTGCAAAATGTTGATCATGTCTAAGGTGTAATGATTCAAGAAAGAATTGGACCTAAAACTCAGAACAATCCCCAAGAAGAGGGATAAGACATTCACTGACAAGCTGCAGAATGTGCGATGTAATCGACAGATTCTCCTTTGCGCTCTAGCCAGGCTCTGCAGAGCAAACAAGAAGTTGAGTGGCTTGTTAAACAAACTTAGAACATTCCAGGAGCAGGAAGTAAGAGATAACCCAGGTGGTTTCCCAGGAACTCCTCCCCAGTGAATCGGACCAAGGGAAACCTGCAACTTCGGACATCTAACTGCAGATGTCCAAAGTTAGATGGACATCTAACTTTGGAGGAAAACTAGATTGTCCATTTACCGGCGATGATTGTTTCAGCCACAGGAAGACTCTACACATGGAAAACTGGAAATGATGGTGCAACTGCGTGGAAAAACTCTGGCAATGGGGTAAGTCAAAGAGCAAAACACAGGAGCATCAATGATTACAATGTCCACAATCCAATATGCAATGGTCACAGAAAAAAATCCAAGTCAGCAACACAGCAGGCAGGTAAGGCAGAACAAATCCAGAATCTGAAAGGCAGTAATAAGGGATCGGGTAGATGAAGCAAAGTTTAGCTAGCAGTGATGGTCAGGGAGCAGAAAACAGGTCAGGTATACGACTTGGAACTAGAATTTAGATTTATGGCCCAAAATTCAGGCCAGAATTGTTTGCTTTTTGTTCAGGTTGGGTTGGGCCGGGGCTTCTGTGGCAGGTTTAATAAGCCTGCAATACATACAGTACAGAGAAAACCACACGAGAATGCACAACATAAAGGTGTGGTTAATCTAATTAACCTACTTATAGGTAGATTAAGTACTCCTTTACTTACTACTTACTACAAGTAGTGAGTGGAGGAGTAGATAGTTCAATCTGTCGAGGAAATAAAGAAAGTAAGCAGGGTGGACTCAAACTGCAGTTACAACAAGCAACAAGATGGAGCTGGAAGACGTTAAACAAAAAGCTAAAATCAGGAGAAGTTGCACTGCTTACTTAAATGATGGTGTAAAAACGAAAGCAGTAGGATCTTAATTCAAATGACATGTCGGGTTTACTTTGGGCCTGTAATTAAAGTTGATCAGTCAAGTCGGATCAGGATCAGAAACAATGCCAGGTTGTGTTGGGTTGTTTTTATACCCAATCTAAACTCTACTTGGAGCTACTTCAGGTTTGAGACATGGACGATGACAGCAGTGAGTGAGTGCAGAGCAGGAGTTTACATAGGCAGCAGCACAGAAGGCAGCAATCAGCGGCTAGCAGGAGTGGGAGGGGCAGAGCAAAAGTGCAACACAAAAAATGACAGGAACAAGGAAGTCGTGTCATAGGGTAGGTATTTTTTTCATATCAGTAAACCGCTGAAACACATGGAAGTTAGGGGTCTTACTCCGAACCCCGAATAGGAATGCAGTACGTCAGCCAATGCGTTAGCATCATCTGCTTCAGTCACCGAGTATAATTTCACATTTCAAGAATCACACCTGCTGGAAGCGCAGATAAAATGTCTTCCCACAGGAATCCAGCAGGTTTGTACACGCCACACGCTCCCTCCTGTCTTTACCTTACCTCAGTCTGCTGGCCTAATCTCCCAACCCCCCACTCCCCGTGACCTCCTGACAGGAAAATCTCTGCTGCCTAGTGTTCTGCATAATTATCAACTTTGACAGATTGGTGAAACTTATACAGCCTTCAACAAACGTCTTTAGACAAGAGCGGCACACTACATGGAAGATCGTCAATGTGGAAGGATTGAACCAATCGGCTACGTGTCGCAAGGAAACACGGCCTTCGCATGGGAACTTCTTGGATTTGCCACTGAGTGTCTTGTGAGCCTTCGTCCTTGACTTCCAGCTGGCTGTGTGTGTGTTCTTGCCTCTGTTAAACCAATAGGATGCCCAGAAATAGTCCTGGCTTTATGTGGCGACTGTAAACTGAGAAAGCCTTCCACTATTTTCCATCTCCAACCATCCATTGCTCTTAATGTTTCACAGCACGTGAATTTTTTCTTTTTTCTTTTACCCTCCTCCTCCATCCACAATGGAAAAACAGGAGCAGCACAGTTTAACTGATGACTGGCCCTGTTAGGATTTATGCAAATCCCCATCCGAGTGCATCAAAGCGGAGTTTGGTTTACGTCTGTGTCTTCGCCCTGTAATGGGATTATCCTCGCTCCACAGAGGCTCAATGTGTGGAAGTTTGCGTCTTGTCATTAGTACTGTAAATGACAGAGGAACATGGGGAGGCAGAGAGAAAGAGCAGGAGGGGAGATGGAAGTCTGGTGATGATGGTGGGAGTAAGGAGAGAAGGGGGGGGTGAGGGGGGTTTAGCTGCAGATTTGAGCCATACCAGAGCTTTACAGCAGGCCACAATAGTATGTGTGGTGATTGTGTTGAAGGCTTGGCGTCCGGGGCCGAGCTTCCCCCTCTGTAGACCGTTGTATGTGGGGGCCCGCGGCTTTTCCCTCCTTCTTGTGGCCTGTTAGATGTCTTTGTTCCCCATGGCGGAGGCCAACTGAGAGAAGAAATAAGGGAAAAGGGAAAACATTACCACAGCATCTCTCGTGTATGACCTCTCCCTACACCCCTGTCCTTGGGTGTTTTGTTTTATTTTTATTTTTTTTTACATGTTTTATTCTTTTCTATGTTATGTCCTTTTGGCAACCCTCAGTGTCACGCGCGGGTCTACGAACTGGCAACGCTCAGGAATCTACATCCTCGCTAATTTTAGCGTCGGGTTCCTGACCAGAAAACACATCCTCCAATTTCTGTCTATATCGGTCCTCCTGCATGCGTCTTTCCGTTCCCGTCTCTCTCGCAAGCAGCCTGAGGCTTTTTTTTTCTTTCTTTTTCATTTTATTTTATTTTATTTTATTATTTATTTTTTTTGCATATTATTCTGCGAACTCACTCTCCTCCGGGGACCCTTCTGAGTTTTCTGAATTCCACCGTATTCTATAGATGAGGCGTGACTTTCTGCGTCCTGATCTGAGAACCCGAGAGGCAGCCGAAAGCTCCTCTCCAGCTCCTGCTCTGTAAAAGAAGCAAAACAAACGGAGCCCGTATTGTAATAAACTTCTCAAATAATATAATAGGGAGAAAATAATCATTCCCAGCATCAGGCACTTCCCTCGGCGTGCTTGTCGAGAGCTGTTTGATGTCACCACAGACGACACCAGGGGGAGCGGAGGGCCGTAACACAAGCTGCTGTTGACACAAGCTTTGTCTCCCTGCAGACAGTGTGTATATTTTAAAAGCGTCCGCCTAACTCGCTCCGTATTATTGCTGATGTCACCCGACGCTTTAAAAGTCCCACAGACACCGCCACGCAGCAGACGGCTCACAGTGACGCTCAGGTTCTCCGGCGGCTTCGAACAAGAAGATTATCGGAGGTTTTTGTTCGAATTATCGTCATTAAACGACCGCAAAGAGCTGGAAGTCTTTCCAAATCATCAGGAATGCTGTGTTGATGGAATAAATGTGCAACAAATGGAATTAAACTATCTAAGACAAAACATTTCCTGTTGAAAATGAGAAATGTTCGTGTATGTAACAAGAAGGAAATGTTACAAAAAGAAGGCACCTTAAGTCACGACAAAGGGGCTGAGCCTGCAAAATGGAAAACATAAGAGAACATACAATTCAGGTGAGTCAAATGCAGGTGGATCGAGAAAATAATCGCTCACCTAAAGTTGTTTAGATTGATAGTCACGGCGATAATTAAAAATGTGAAACAATTGGGAGCTTTGATCATCAAGGCTGGACAACAACACATTTAGGCACCATGTACTGCCAGAATGATGGGAAGTTAAAAAAAATCTAGAAAGATTGCAATTAGAGGAATACAACCCATGTTCAGTGTAAGTTTAAATAAATACCGTGGATTAAAAGCTACTTTATCACACATTTACAGGTGGTGCTATTAAAAATACAGAAGGCACTGTAACTGTTTTAGATGAGCCCAGTGTGAAACACTTAAAAAAAAGAAAACAGATAATGTTTTAGCTGTTTTGTTAATGGTAAACCTAATGGTACCAAAATCGTTTTCAAAGTAACACCATAATGTACAATTTGTATGTGGTTAGCTTTTGTTTTGAATAGAAGTAATAAATTTGATTCGACATTTAATTTTCCTGTTTGGAGTTTTTTTGTGTGTGTGTTTTACTTGTACTATTTTAACTAAACACAGATTTGGATTTTATAGGGAATAAAGAAAAGAAAAATGAGGAAGGTGAAAAAAAGAAATACAAAAAAAACAGCAAAATAAAACAAACAGAAAACAGAAAAAAATGGAACAAATGTACAAGAGAATTACACAAAAATAAAGTGAGGAAAAAAAACAGGAAACGGAAAAAAAGAAACAAAAACAATACAAAAGAGGAAAAACAAACATTGGAAATCTTAGGATACCTGATGGGATTTTTGCATGGCAGAATCACAACAACAACAACAAAAAAAGAAAAATGACAAATTATACACATGGATTTCATATTTTCTTTTACTGTGAACATTTTATGTCAATCCAGATTTGGACTATAGTTGAAAATTAGAAAAACAAAAAAGAAAAAGGAACAAAAAAATCATTTACAAAAAGGAAAAAGTAAAACACAACCAAAAGAGAAAAACGAAAAAAGAAACAAAAAGGACAAAAGCTAAAACAAGGAAACCATTTAATCACAGGACTCTCATGGGTACCTGCAGACCTTTTGAAAGTCTTAATCTGATTTTTCTAACTCATCTTTTTTGTTGTTTTTTTGAGGCAGCTGTGTGAGTAAATGACAGACATTGAGAGGTCTGAAAGCCTGAGACATAATCCAAGACAGAAACAGCGAGCCAAAAATGTGTCAGAATACACAGAACTGAAAACAAAAGAAAGGACAGGTCCTCCAGCAGCAGAACAAAGGTAACAAAGATAAGGAAAGCAAACATATCTCTATCTTGCACTGAAACGTTCGAATACCGACTTGCTGGCTGAGACGGTTGAGTGACAACTTTCTGTCTGTATAAGCAGATCAGTAGCTCTGTGAGAAGTCCACCGCTCCAGTATTCAAACAAGAAGTCTCTGACGAAAAAAAGAGTCATTGTTGACCATTTGTGTGATTAATACCTGGGATTTTGTCACTCACATAAAGCACAAGTCCACTGCAGCCTTGATTTTTTTCCCCCATTTTCCTTTTTTTTTTTTAGACATGTCACCACAAATGTCTGCGGCAGAAAGTGACTTTCTGCAGACGCTACCTGGCGAGCGGCTCTGGAGCCGAGTCCAGGAAACGTGTGAATAGTCCATTGTGTGAGGAAAGCAGGTCGCGCTCTGGAGAGCTGACAGAGAGGGATTGAACCTCCTGATGATGATGAAGTTCTTTACCGTCTGCCTTTGTTTTACTTTCCACTTTGTTTGTCAGGGAAGCATAAACATGTACAAAGAGAATAACAGTGATCATCGTAGATGAATTGGTGGCCTCCGCCTCCAGGCTCAGTGTACCATAAACACAACTCCAATTTCCACAGCAACTAAATCCAGTTGTGAAAACACATTTTACTCGAAGATGATCCCCCTGCATGCTGCTTGTATGAGCATGTAATTCTTCATAATGTCTTTTTCATGATTTTCTACATGTTTTCATGTGCAGGGGCAGAGTTAGTCTATTTGGGGCCTGGGGCAAACACCATCATGGGCCCATCGTTTTCACCAGTTTCAATTTTTTTTTTGTTAGACTACATGATGTTTATACTCTGTATTTTTAATTATTCATTCATTTTCATTTAATGAAAATAAATAATAAATTAACATATGTTTGTTGACATAAACAAAAGTTTTCATTCAAAACATATGCAAGAGTGAAAAATTAATAATAAAATTAAGAAATTGACTAGAAGTTCACTCTTGTCTTTTTTTTTTTGCATGGATCTTTGTGAACCATGTTTTAAGCTTCTTAGTATTTTTATTTATTTTTTTTTTTTGCATCGCTCATGCTCACCTAGCTGTGCCCCTTGCAATACTAGAACAAATAATCGAAGCGTATTTTAAAATGAAATAGTCTTTTTATTTAAAAATCTTTCAAACAGATAAATTATTTGAAAATGTACGTAACTGTACTTGTAACTTTGACCGTGCCATTATTGTTAATGGTTGGTTGCACCAACCATTAACAATAACAATGAATTTCTCGTTTCAGAATTTGTCCCCGGTTCATCTTTTCTGCACCGGTCAGCTGTCCCTTCATGCTAACTGTTGCGCTTGACAGGCACGACGGTTTGTTGAGGTCTTAAAATTTGATTTGGGTATCCTTTTCCAGTTAAGAATATCATCGCCACGAACTGCATTGCAGAACAGATCTGACGGAATCTGGGAGAGAGTGGCAAGTTTGAGCTTTAAGGAATCAAAGATAATTTGTTATTTTCTGACTGGGATGTATTTGAACACTCAGCTCTCCTTCGTACTTTTCAACTACAGCAAGCCAAAGATCCACCCAGAGTGAGTGAGATGTGTGATTACTGAAGACTTTGTGTCACGTAGTGCTTTGATCATAAATGCTGCCCTTACACCAGGTGACACCATATTGAGATTCTCATCTATAATCACATTACTAGATACTCTTCCAAGGTTAGGCAATATATTACCTTTAAAAAACAAGGAATTCTGAAAAATCTAAATGAAAATAGATGTTCATTGAGGGCAGACAATACAATTTATTTATTTATTTTTTTGTTTGTTTGTTTACCGTAGCTTGCTGTGTATTCATCCTCTGGGTAGTTTTACCTGTTACCTCAGGTGTTTTGATGTAACAGTGTCTAGTTGCAGTTTAAGTTCAGGTTACAGATTTTCTGGATACCTCAGTGTAAGAGCAGAGACTTTGTAGAAGCATGAAAAGTTACTAAGTTGGTCAAATTTAAATAAAGCTTTCTTCTAAAATTAAATAAAATTAAAGAGCAGTATAAATTCACAAACTGCTGTAGATGTTAAGGGCCATTTTTGCTTCTTGCAAATTATGAGGAAACTTAAAGGGGGCTGAGGGAGCAGCTAATGTAAAATCAGCTTTTGCCGCATTTTCTCCACTCAGTTTCCAACAGACTAGCGGCAGCAGCAATTATCAAGCACCTGGTGGAAATGTGAGTCTATTGAGCTCAACACAGGAACTACTTCTAAGTCCAACGCCATTAAGAGTGGTTATAAACGGCATAATGAGAAGCATTGTTGTGAAGACGAGCTGAGGGCAGCGTGTCGGAAATGAGCAAGAGCTTCTTAAAGAGACAGAGGCCAAATTTCAAAGCATCAAGTAATGAAGATAAATTTTGTTGTAGTCATTTTTTATATATGGCGCATTTTTAATACGGTGGAAAGTAACATAGTTATTTGATTTTGCTACTATGTGGCAAAAAAAAAAAAACATAATAACACCACTTTTTCTAATTGCTCCATACCTTTGACCTTCTCTCCAAACCAGATTGGAACATGACATTTGAGTTTTTCTTTTAAAAAAAAAGAAAAGACCCAAAACATTTTATTTACTTTTGAACCGTGCTTCGGCTTCAGTGTTAATGCCCCCAAATAAGTCACAGCAGAATTTTAACACCTTACTTGCTCCGCAAAAACAAAAGAAAACAACAACAGAATCACTCCCAGCCTTGTTTATTTTTTTAAATCTCTTTCTCACAACAGGCCTTGTCTCTTTCTCTGTCGCTTTTATGGCTTCTTTCTTCTGCACAGCTATTCTTTGTTTTGCTCCCCCCTGCCCGCCCTTAGTTTCCGCCTGCCTGCATATGTTTTGGAGGCCATTAATCGTCCCCTGCACAACATGCACCCCAGCAGATAATTACAGTCATTAAACCAATTAGGGAGCACATGGAGGGGAGGCCCTGAGGCCTCACACTCCTGTTCTTCTCTAACAGTACAGCCGAGGTGGTCCGCCGAAGCTCTGGCAAAGCCTTCAAAAAAGAGCAGGGAGTGAATTACTTCAGCCCAGCTTTGGATTAATGCAATTTCCTGTTGGTGTAGCCTTGAAAGACCTTGCCAACTTCGCTGCAGGCCAAGTAACCAGAGCTGTAGGGCAGCAGAAGTTCTATCCCATTTTGAGATTTCTTTTTTTTTTTTTTTTTTTCCGGGGCGTAGCAGCCACTGAGGTTGGTGTCATCAAAATATGCTCTTCTAAAAGTTAAAGAGGATATTTTGGGGCTCCCGCTTAAAAAAGAAAAAAAAAATAGGAAAAAAGATCCAAAGTGGCAGGAAAGGGAGGGAAGAGCGGTCAATCTGCAGACAGTGGTTTTCAGCAGAGCCGGTCTATCATGTTATTCAAAGCTAATATTATGGTTTCATTGTGCCTGACACAGTGGGAGTTCTGGCAGAGCAGGACCGTAGCACCGTTTACAGGCGATCATGGTTCTTTAGCTGTGCAGACAGATGAAAGTGGGACTTCCCGTCGTCGTCCACATGTGCCGTCAAACCAGGAGATTCTCACACTTCCCAAAAAAAGACTGATGAAACAGTTTTGCTGATTAATGCAGAACAGTGAGCGCTTTTACACTCACTGTACACATTCAGACTGGGAAAAACTACCAAGCAAGAACGTGTGGACAGTGTGAATTCTACTGCTTGTTTTTTTAATTTATTTTATTTTGTTTCTATCTCTCTCTTCTCATTATTTCCTCTTCTTGCTTGTATTTATTCATTGTTATATTACTGCTACTTTTCTTCCTGTTTCAGCTTATAATGTCGTCACATTCTTAAAATATTAACTTACGTCATTTTGAATTTTTTTTTTGCCTTAATCATCTTTTGGAAAAAAACTGAGTAAGGCCATTATTATAGGAAGGTGACAATGTGGAATGTATGTAACTGCAAGAGATAAAAAATGTTTTATTCACTTAAGTTCAAAAATGAAAAAAGAAAAGAAACAGTTTTCTGTTCTATCGCTGCGAAATGTGTCGGCAGCTCTTGATGCTGGCGCATGTGATCTTCTGATCTCTTCCTGGTCGTAAACAGCGGGAGCCATGCAGGTGTTCTCTCCCGACTTATTGAATGCATGTTAAAGTGGAACGCGCACAGAAAGGAAAACATATTAAATACTTCACGCTAAGGGTTGGATCATGGGATACGTGAGCCTAATGGGGGCCACCCGGCACTTTCAGCCCTGTCGATGTGTGATTTTAGAAAATGGATATGAAATACGATAGGTTCTTAGCCACAAAGGTCACCCTTGGCCATGGGGAGGTAAAGTTTAAGTTTCTCCTCAATTAAATAAGGAAGCGAGATTCTCCAAAGCTTACTGACAGGTTGAGCCTTGTCAATGTAATCTGCAGACAAAAGAAATATAGAAATGACATTTCTGTGGCTTTAGTGGCTGTTTAATGGCTTTTCAGCACAAAATGCTTTCCAAGCAGTTAGGCTAAGCCGGGATTAAATCTCCCCAGATAAAGAAACAAAAGCATCATGTTTGCTTTGGAGACGTGTGTCTGCGTATCCACCATTTATGCATGGAAACTCTTTCTCGCACTGCCTTGCGTACGTCTTCATAACCCTGGATGTCTTTCGCATTTTCTCACATTACGACTGGAAGCCGTATTTTCACGAGGTTTCGTTTGATAGATTCAGGCAAAGTCCTGGATAATTGTGGAGTGGAAGGGAAACGATCCACTCTTTACTTATTCTTTTACATAAAACGTTCAGAAAGTCAAGTTCATTTGCATTGCACAAGTCATAAAGAACTTCTCAGAAAAATTGGAGGAACAGGAATAGGAGATTCATAACAAACATGTCAAAAGAAAAAAAAGTAAGAATGAGAAAAAGAAAGTAAAATACTAAAAGCAAAGGCTGGCTGTGGAGCAGTGGCTGCTGGCTGGGAGGCACTGCTCTATGAGGTAGAAGCTCGGTAGTTTGGACACTGCAGGTCCGAGAACGAGCTGCGGCTTGAAGGGTGCAGCTAGGTTCACCCAGGCGTTTTGGACAGGACACTAAAGGATTTCTCAAACATGCATGAAGGAATCAAGGCAACACTCCATGTATGTTTTTGATGAGGGAATAACATTATCACATGATGCTTAAAAAGGTCAATTTCACATATAAGTATAGGATGTTTGCCAAAAACATATTACACATATGAGTTGATGCTGACTTTCACACCCAAACAAAACAAACTGAACAAACTAAAAGCAACCGACTAAGGCTTGGCTGTGCATTACCCTCGTCTTCCCAGGGCTGATTGCTGCTCACTGTACATTCTGCAGCGTCAGCGCAGCCAAACCCCGTTGAGGTAAATAATGATTCTCCTGGAGTAAGTACATTTTTGTCAGCTCCCGCTCACCAAAGGCAGCAGGTCTATACAGGGAAATGTCAAGTAGGAAATTTAATGCATGGGGTGGGTCTATAAAAAGCTGGAAGGGAGAAACGTAGAGTTTCTCCCTTCCAGAAAATTAGTTTCCATATTTTGTTTAGACTTGGCCGTCCTTACACAAACACACAGTGGGGAAAAACTAAAGTTCCACAGAAGCCAGAGTAAACTTTGTTTGTGATAAGAAAATGGAGGTAATCACATTTGTTTTCCATCAAAACTTGACAGCCGAAGCAGAAAAAAAAACGGCGCCTCGTGAAAACTTTGCAGGATCTCGGAGTGATCCAGCAAAGAAAGGTTTCCAGCTCCTGGAGGGCCACAGAGATGATTGTTGCTGAATGATTGTGGCTTCCCACTGAGGAGCATCACAGACTAACGAGGATGCTGAACATTCCTCCCACTGCCTTTTTGGTCCTCGACGGAAAAAGATACAACTGACGAAAAAAAACAACAAAAAAAAGCAGCATCTGATCAATCTCAAGGTTTATTATACATGACGGGGCTGTAAAATGACCTGAGACTGAGTCACACAGAACAAATTAAGAGCCATTTCAAAAGTGCGCAGGGTGTTAGGACAGTGTGTCCATAAGACAGAACAGGGACACATGGACGCTTCATGATTAGCTGACAGCACTATGATGGATTGTGCCGGTTTATTCAAGGTGAGACACAGGAGTAAACCCAGAGGAGGCTTGTGAACACTTCATTCTGAGTTTACTAAATTATTCGTAAAACAATTTTCAAAGCAGTTTTAAGCAGTTTATTCTTTGTAAGCCTTTTTCCCCCTAAAAGAAACTTAAACACTGCACTGAACTCCTTCAGAAATGTTTGTTTCAACCGTGACTATAAAGAAAATCCATTTAAAAGTGCCTTTCAAAGGTACAGTAACTCTCAAATGTCTTTAATAGTGAATTTTATCAGAGCTGTACGGACAGCTCATGTTAAAGCTCCTATCAGTCGAGAAAAGGCATCTTTTCTTCAGTTACACTGAAACAAACACATTTACAAGAAGGAAAAATGTAAAAGTGAAACAAAAAAAAATAAAGGCGTGATAACCTGGTTGTGTGAGAACATCCTTGATCAAATGCTTTGTTGGATTCAACTTCCCCACACCAAAACAGGGACAAGAGTTCAAAATGGGAGGAAAAAAATAACTAAAAACTTTGTCTCTGAAAAGTAGTTTCAAACAATTATTTTCAGTTTCAAAATGTTTTTTTTTCAGTTTCAATTTTCCTTTTTTTTTTCTTCTGAACAAACTTTATACCAGTGCCAGAGCATCTGCCCCTCTTCCTCTGGACAAAAAGTGCCCTTCTGATTGTTTTTTTTTTTTTCATGTGGGACTTTCTGATTTTAACTTGACCTATTTTTATATTTGAGCACCAGCCCCTGAAAATATCTGTGCACGCCAATGCATCAGGCCACACCGTGATCTGCCGACACACAGCTCAGCTCTTTAATTTAAACATGTACTGACTGAATTTTCATCATTCTTTTATTACTATTGGAAAAAATGTCTTCATTTTACAATGTCACTGTCCAGTTATTACAGAATGTTGTCACTGTGTCACAATACTGAGAATCATTTTACTCTTCTGCTGACCAATTCCTGTGTACACTGAGGCCCTTTGTAACTTATTTAGTTGTGGCTTTAGTGAAGGATGCAAATTTAAAGAAAATCTTGTTAGGACAGTAAAACTGTATTTGTGGTTCATCAGATTCTCTGCAGTTAATAGAAGGTGTGAACTCAAACAGACTGAATCATTAAAGTGAATCAAGAAAAGGTTTAAAAGCGTGCACACATATAAAACCATATTGTTGCTTTTTAAAAATATATGTTTCACACATATATTTTACTATACAGGATAATTATATTTATTTTCTCCATAGCAAGCAGTTATTGTTTACTTGATACTAATGGAGCACATGCACTTCTACCTTTCTGCCAGCAGAGGTCAGACAGATCCTGAGCTTGTCCTGTCGTTCTGTCAACAAGAGGCGCTTCAGCATGAATCGCTGAGACAATGAACAGCCTCAGACTCAAAGATGGGATTTCACTGGAATATTTCCAAGTGGCTTCAGATTTCCGTCATAACAATTAGGAAGGTTCTTTGATTTCATGCACAAGCAAAAGGCATAGGGGTGACTCAGCATGTTCTGGAAGATTTTTCCATTAGTCCAGAGAGATTTTTCCAGAGTTTCTTAATGGTTTTCATGAGTTAGGACATACTAAGTTGGATTCTCCCTTTATTTCTTTTTTCTCTCTTTGTCTTTTCAAAATTTTCCCCAAAGGAGTACAATGAATTTCTGAGGGGAGCAACTTTTCTTAGTGGTGCTCTAGTGTTTTGCAAGTGTGTGCCTAGAGGTTTCACAAACACTCCAGGGATCATTGGTAGACCACCGTAAAGCTTTTTATGTCTGTTTACTCTTTCCCATAATGTCTTCAAAGAGTCCCAGATGGCGGCACATTTTCTGAGGGACTTCCACAGAGTCCTCATGAGGTCGTGGGGTTCGCTGAGGTTTCCAGGAACCAAAATGGCATCACATCCAAAGCTGTGTTTACTGGTGCAAATAGGGGGGGGGGCTCTTGAAAGACTTGTGATCTCAAGAAAACCAAGAAAACATTTCATCTTTTACTTTGGTCGCAGGAAACTGAGAGCTCAGATTAATCTGCATAGGTCAACAGAAATATCAAGCAGGTTGCCATCAGATAAACTAAATTAACTGTGGAGAGTTTGGGCGTTTATTAATGTTTACTGTGAGAATAATTCAATCAGATCTAATCTCTGTAATCACTATCAGTTTTTCCAAGGCCTTTTTCATTATTCCCTTTTTTGAGAATTTACACTTTCCTTCTGATAATTTCTGCTCTGGTTGAGAAATGGTCTCTGGTCTCGCTTAGAAAGGGAAATTAAACACATCGCTCATATCTTTTCAGTAAATTCCTTTAAATAAATAGCCTGTCTGAATGTTGACCGACTTTATCAACTCAGACCTCCAATATCTAATAAAATGTTTTCTTTCTTCCTTTCCGATTTTTCTGGCCAATTACTTTTGGCACAAGCTGCAGAAGCATGGATGTGGTTGCCACGGCAACAGGATTTTCCTTCACCATGGAGGGAAAGGTGCTGTTGCTCAGTGTGACGTCACCATCAGCTACAACGCCAGGATAGGAACCACCAGAGCTGGGAAAGGAATACAGATTGTGTCATTTGTTCTTGTATTAGATCATACATCACAATGTATCTGGTCCAGATTTTAGTCTCTAAAGTTGTTGGAGAGCCACTTCTGTCTTCAACGGTGCTAAAGTGACTGTATCAGACTGTATAAAGTGCTATCTCATGTAGCCATAAGACAGCACTTTTAAGCTGCAAGTGGAGATTTGCTGACATGATAAGGAGGTAAGCAATTTGGCAAGTAGAAGTCCTTGATAATGAAATAGATGTCAAGATGTCTATTTCTTCAATAGTCCGGCGAACTTAGGAGCAAATGTCTCACGGGGCAGACAGGTGGGGAAAATGCATAAAATGAAAACCTGATGCAGCAACAAGAAGACCAACAACCACCGACTATTGAAAATACAAACCTTTTGGATCATGGTTGGACCAAACAAAGAGCTTAGCTTGGAGGATGACCACTATGGACAAAAGAAACAAAGGTGTTCAAGAAAACAAACAAAACCCCTGGAGCATTTTTATTGAGAATATAATGAGCAGCACAGAGCAGAGGTGTGCTAATTAGCAACGTTGGACCAGCTTAACCAGAAGCCTTTTTTCAAATGAGGAACCTGACTTGGCAAATTTTGCAAGGACACAGAAAGGCATGGGGCACAACTTTCCACAGCACGAGGAAGAACATCAGGGTTAGAGGTGAGACAGACATTTATGTAAAAAGAAAATCTTCCACAGAATGAGTCCTTCGGAAAATAAGAAGTGGTTTCTTATGCTGCTGACAAAAAGCGATTGCAAGGAGGCACGTCTGGTGTAGTGAAGAACAAAACTGAAAAACAGGCTGACAGTGAATAGGAATGCACCTCCTTTTGTGTTTTTCTAAGTTGTTTATTTTTCCCTGACTGCATTTCTAAAATAGTCCAAGGAGAAAGCTGTAAGGACCAGGAACAGGACAATAGTGCTGCATGTACTCAGGGACACCGAGCTGAGATACGAGTCTGCAGCACTGAAAGTAGAAGTGCTTCTAAATTATTCATCAAATCTTATATCGCAGAGAATACAATAGCTAAACTCGAGCAGTCAATAATGTGTTATTATTACTAAGATGAATCCCTCGGTCTCAGCAAAGTAGTGGAAGCAGAATGTGGAGATCTGACACCTCCAGGGTGAAGCATGGTGGTGGTAGGGTCATGCTGGAGGGGGATTTTCTTTAACAGCTTATCAGACTTGATGGGTGGGGCTAAGTACAGTCGTAGAAAAACTGTTGGAGAGAGGCTTTTATTTCAAAATACGTAATGCAATCAATCCGGATTGTGTAATTAGCACATTAAACATTTTAGATAATATGCATGCACTAACGCCCAAACATCGACAGGCCTTGTAAACAAAACAAGAAACAAAGACAACAAAAAAAAATCTTACTTCAACTTGCATTTTTACTGTTCTCGCTGAAAACAACAACAACAAATTAAAGTGAATATAAGACTAAAAACGGAAGCCATAACAAATCCTGAGTTACGAGAGTAAATAAAAGGCAAGCCTTAAGATGATAAACGCGACCTAACAAATGTTTTATCGGATGCCGTCATTTAGCCTTCTTCATGCCCTCTGCTCCCAGTGAGGTCGTGATGGATACAGTAGCATGGAGAGGGAGAATATAGTGGGAGGAGAACAGGAGACAGAAGGGGAGGAGATTCACACTCGTCAGCAAACAGGCACTCATGCTTTCTCCCCAATTTCCTCTCTCTTTCTTTCCCCTCCTTCTCTCCCCGCACTCTGTTAGTGTCGCTCTCTCACCTCTTTCTTCCCATACAGAGAAGTCAGCCGGTGCATCAGTCTCCAGCTCATCCAGCGTTCGCTCCCCCGTCCTCCCCTCGACTCAGCTGATACTTCTCCTGCCTCCGCTGCACCTTTTCTCTCCTCCTTTTTCCCACTCCTCTTCCTCCTCCTCATCCGCCATGGTGAACAGATAACCAGTTGGCCGCGCGTGTCAGACCATGGGTGCCTGCCTCTGCAAAGGTCACAAAGGTCAGTGTCAGAGTGTGAATGTGTGAGGATTTGCAGGACAAGTCGGTGGATTTAAACATTAGGACCGCAGGTGAAGTTGTTGTACGTTAAGTTTGCGAGAGTTTTGCTGACACTCGACTGAGACGGAGAGTGTCAAGTTTGGCACGTCGGAGTTGACTCTGTTGCGGGAGCGATTTGCTTTGAAATCAGAAAAGTCTGCTCTATAACCAGCAATCTGAAAAAGCCATTATGTTCGGCCCCATGACAGCTTTTCTTTCTCAAAGCAATCTGTAGACTCTGATTGGAGGGCAGCAGGTTGATGACTGAGGGAGAGAAACAGTGAGAGCCTCATCTGACTGTCATCCCAGATTTGTCAGTACTTGAAGATGTGACTCGAGTTGCAATTTTTTCTTTCAGGGAAAAAAAAAAGGAGTGCTTGACGGATCTCGAATGCTGCTCGACTGTAATGGTTGGAAACGTTTAAGAAGAAACAGGAGCAATGTAACCGTGTTATGCAGAGATGATCAAAATTTAAAACTCATTTGAGGTATGAGGTGTTTTTGCCCCCTAACATTAAGGATTACAATCTCCGGCATTATTTCCGGTCGGATTTTGTGTTGTTAGCTAGAAAAAAAATAAATAAAAAGACTAATGTTTTAATTAGAAAGCGCCGCCTTTCAAACAAGGTGGAAGGTATTGAGCGCAGATGTGCTTTGGAGGCAGGCAGCTGGGAGGCGGCAGACAAACAGATAAGAAGAACACAGCAGGAGAGCGTGTGTCTGGGTGCGTGTGTGTGGGAGTGTCAGTCAGGGTGTAATTTAAATCTACAGAGACAAAGGATTGGTTGTGGAAACATGAAGGTGATTTCTTGACCTGCAGAATGAGGCTGGAGATCACTGTGTGTGTGCGTGTGTGTGTCTCCATCAGTGTGTGACTGGAAGGGTATCACCTGGCTTTCCGTTGCTGCGGTGTTTCCATCGTGACTGCCGATTGTCTCGACAACATTACCCCCCTTCCCCAGGGAAACCCCAAGCATGCGTTTGTATTCCTGAAAGTGTGAAAAGTGTGTGCGCAGGGGGGTGTGTGTGTGTGTGTGTGTCTGCTGACCTTTTTAATGATGTCAATTCTCTACAGCACTGGCTGCCACTTCATTTCCTCTTGTCATTCACATGAGCCTCATCACCATCAATTACGAAGCAAAGAGGCAGAGCGTGAACTGATGCAAAGCTAAATATGCAGAGGGGCCTCGGTTAAATGGCTCTAAGGGGATTTAAAGCTCTCTCACACACACATAGAGCCTCTTCCATTATGTATGAGCCTCACTTGACCCCTGGTCACATATAAGTCTATCTAACACCAATTATTTATGTGTGATTCCCCACAGAACTCCACCTACCATCATCGTCACTGCACCAGACCGAGGAAGGTCAGCCGGCTCCCATCAAGGTACGACTTGATGTCTGTGTCTGCGTAGCTAATATCACGCTTTGTTAGTGTTCACAAATGTACAAGTCACGCTGTTTATCACAAGTCAGATCTAAAATAAATTGATTTTATCCTAAGAATGAGTTCGATGTGCTCACTCTCCCTAGAAGAAGACCAGATTTCTTTTCATTCACATGGTTTATTTTTATTATGTTTTTGTTTATTGCTATCCCCATTAGCGTCAGCGGCCTGCTGCATCAGCGATTCTTCCTGGGATCAGTTAACATAAAAAAAGACAGATTACGTTTACAAAAACTCACATTACAGATGAAGTTTTAAAATAACACATTCTATTTCCCGTCGCTTCTAAAGGAAGGCACAGTCTTTAGTTTCAGATGGGAAAATAGACTTGCAACACAGTTTAGCTTACAAAGGTTATTTTGCTGCATATTCAACACTTCCTTTTGGGTACCACTGAAGGCAGCTCAAATGCCACCAGTATTAAATAAATAATTAAACAAGTAAGTACATAAAATGTAGCCTCAGGCATCACATTTTGGTTTTCCAGATCTCAGGTAAACCTGTGAAGGAAATTCTCTCTCATTGGCTGTTTGTCAGGAAAGAGAGGAGGAGAGACATTTAAGCTGTTTTGAGAGGGAGGAGGTTCCCAGCTACTGTCAAAATGAGCATGATCGCCGAACCAATCAGAGAAGGGCAAACCCTACTCTTGTCTAAAAGAGAAAAGGAAAAAATTAAATCAATCTGTAATAAAAACCACTGATTATGCTCTAGTGTAGAAAAACAAATCCAGACCTTGCACTTCCTTAAAATCCTTGAAGTCTTTGCAGTCAGCTCAGGAACATTCAATCAGAGTTCATCATTTAGGAAAAGCATCTCATCTTTTTTGTTCTGATTGCACCTACTCGGGTGTTGAGATCGTGCCTTCTGTCGTTAGCACCTGATTCAGGCTGAGTGTGAATGCCGAAGAACTTCTGGCTGCTAACTTCATTAACATTCCTGTTTGCCTGGAAGAAAATAACGTGGCAAATGTGTGGGATGAATTGTTAAAAGGCGGGGAGATGTGAATGTTCTTCTTGTGGCTCATTTACAGAGTTTGCTGTTGTTTTGTGCCGAATACTAATTTATCCATTTACACACAGATTTATACACCTACACAGTCCCTCGAGTCTCCGTAGTGATGTTGTTGCCCGTGGCTCGAGCTCACAAACACGGACAAAGCAGAGGCGAAGTAGGGCTCAGGATCTTTCCCGAGGAAACATCAATATGTACTGTGAAGAACCCATTTCACAGCTGCATTACTTTGTGTCGACAAAAAAACTGTGCAATTATGAAATAGAGGGAAAATAATACATGATTTTCAAAGTTGAGAACCAAGAACTGCTCAACCGCTTTGCTATGATACCCCTAAAGAAAATCCAGCGCAGCTATTTTCAATCAAAAGTCTTCAAATTGGCAAAAAAAAAAAAAGCCCTTATGTGTGACTTTTTTTTTGGAAGAGTGGTAAAAAGGCAAGTAAGAGCAGATGAGACCAAAATTTCACTTTGTTTCTTGAATAGAAAAAAAAATGATGGAAAACTATGGCTAACACCTCATCATGAATGCACCACCACTTTTTGTATTACGGTGTGGAGTTGGATTTTTAATTTTTTTGAAAGAGATAGGGAAATTAGTCAGAGTTGCTGGAAAGAGGAGGAAAAAACCTAGGCTAGGCTA
>CAEGAE010044132.1:0-11767 GCA_903067095.1 Girardinus metallicus
GGACATTACCCTTTGGACAAGTTTTTATTTGGGACATTATAACAAACTGCTGTGTAGGAAATTCTCCTCATGTGAACGGTGTCGAGTTGAACCTGAATTTGAACTGAAATTGATTAATCTGTTGTCCATTACGATGTAGAATTCAGATTACTAGGGTGCACCCAACAGATTTATAGCCGAACCTATTGGCCCATTCATCTAAAATATATAATATCCTTCTCTACTGTGTTACACTTACATTAAGCAAAAAAAAAAAAAAAAAGACAAGAGGTGAATAAAGGAAGTTAGAAATTGCACAACACATGTATATGTTGAGGAAAAGACAAATAGAAGAAGAAACAATGATTCAGCAAAAATACTGGGTGGTCAGTGAGTTGGACCAAGGCTGAGGCTGCATGGAGGGACACAGGCCAGGGCCCTGGGGGACAGGAACTGACATCAGGGTGTGGGGGGGTGAAGGGAATTCTTCAGTAAACAGACGGATCAAAGACAACCCACTGGAGACAGACACTGTTGCGGGGAGGCTCTTTGCGCCCCCACAGGCGACACCAGCGTTCATTTCCTCTGGAATGTGTCTGGGATTCCAGGGAAGCAGCCCACTTCTACCACCAGCCTCTCCAGGGGGACACTTCGTCCAACTGGGAGCAGCATGGGTTTTTCTACTGGGAGACTGTTTACCCCAGCAGCTAAGAAATACGTAAGGTACAAAAAGCCTTTTACCAGAAAGGCAAGATGCTGGGATGGGATGATGCTGATGCATGGCTAGCTATAAGTTGTGTGTGCAGTCCTACTGACAATAATGTCACAAAATGAGCCAAGAATATTACTTCCTGAGTTTAATCCGTAAGATAAATGAAGCGCTGCTCTTCACCCCATTTTTTTTATCATACATCTGAACACATTCACAGATCCTTGTAAATTGCTGTTGTTCAAATTAAATGGAGTGTATCTAACAGTCCACACACCCATATTAAAATGTTGATTTTGTGGATGCAACTCTTGTTTTTCATACACAGGATGAGATTGACAAACAGCTTTTGCATATACAGTATGAAGACTAGACTAAGGAGCAGAGTTTAGAGTCATAGTTATTTTTTTCCAAAGAGAACATCCACCTCTGGCAGAAATCTTCCAAAACTTTGTTGAAGAAATGTTTTTTTTTTTCTTTGGGGTAATTAAAATGAACTTTTGTGGTATAGTTCCAAACATTATGTTTGGCAAAAAAACTGAACACTGAGTTTCACCAAAGGAACACCATGCCCACCATGACATGAAATTACATTTCATCAGGTGCAATTATGGTTTTTGCAGAGATGGATGAGGTTATGAATTGTTCCCAGTACCATTCAGTTTTAATCCATACCTTCATTAGAAAGCAAATGTTTTTTTTTTCAGCATCACAGTGAGTCTAAGCGTACATCAAGTTTTGCAATTGTCCAGTCAGATTCCTCTATATAATGTATGGTGTCAAGTTTGGGGTTCAGAGATAGTCAGCATTTTCCTCATTTACCTTTAGGCATACATTGGCATTACCAGACCATTGCTGTATACAACACATAACAAAAGAATGAGGTTGAGAAGATTTCAGAAAGTCTCAAACTTTAAATCAAAGTCATTGTTACAGTACTCATGCATAGAATTAATCTTTTAGAGAACTTTTAACTGAATGATGAAGAATTTTACAAGACAAACTTTTATTTAACACACAATTATTCCATAAGGCTTTCTTTGAGTGTGAATGAAAAATGCAATCTGCAATTTTCTTAGTGAGTAAACCATTGGTACTTTGAACTTAACCATTTGCTTTCTTTCTTTTGAATTTAAAAATATAAACTGGAGGTTAATGCCTCAGCCATCAACACTGATGCAATGAACTGAAAACAACTTATTTTCTTACTGAAGTCTTCAGGTAGCTTTTCAGCTACAGGGATGAGAGGAGACATCTAAGCTGCTAGGGGTACGCATATTTTACAATAATTATAATTAATCATTTTGATTAGCTATAGTCTCTGAAGATGAGTTTTGGTGTTTTAAAAATCACTAATCTGCCATAGAAAAATGTAAAGGCATATTATTTATTTATTTCCTACTTTCTTGTTTGATTTTTCAAGGATTTGTGATGCTAGAACATCTTTAAAATTAGAGGATAATGTACTTTGTTTCCTTATATGTAACGATTTTCTTCTACTATGTTGTAAATGTGAGAGGTCAAACATATTAGGTTTCTCATCATGCAGCCAAGAGCTTTGGTGTCTAGTGAGCTTATGATTATAATGAGACCTCCTGTTTGCAGCTCTTTGTCTCACTAGCGGCCTTCACAGTGGCCAAGTATGACATGACCGTTCTGTCTCAGCACTTCTTCATACACTGTAAATCATGACTGGAAATTATGACTTCAAATCTGTTAGAGTTACAAAAATAACAATTGCAGGATTCATTTACATCCCCAACTGTCATTGGGGATGTACCATTACCACGAATCACTGCGCCTTACTGGAAATACAACCTTCTATCACTGATGAATCTCCAGGAAAAACTTTAGTGCAAGTTCTACGTTCCTTTTCTCAAAAATGTACAATATGAAATCGAACATACTGCTAAGCCCACCCTGGTTGTGTGCAGCTATGCGGGCCCTGTACATAACACCCTGTAGTCATGCTCTTCTGGCTGATTGGTTTATATTTGTGTACCTACTAAGCTAACGTCTATGTGTGAATTGTTTGCCACTGTTTTCTGGGTTATTGATCTGGTCACTACAATACTGTTGCCATTCTGTTATAGGGACTATTTTTACAGTTATAAACAAACGGTTATGATATAATGTTATTTGGCCAATTTGGAGAGATTTTGAAGGTGAAAAGCCTGTAAAACATCTGAGCTGGATATCCAAAACTCCATTTTGTGTAACATTATGATCAATGCAAATGCATTTTTTGAAAGTGACTTGACTGATGGGCGATTTTGTTTCTCTTATGTTTCATTCAGAGCATGATGTGTTCCCTTTTTACATCTTTTAGCCTACTTCATGTTGCCAAGTAGGCATGTTTAAGCCAAGTTAGCTAGTAAACTGTCATTACTTGAACAGCTATTCATGATTCAGAAAGGGGTTAATTCTTTCCTCACATTGGCATAGATTTGTTTAAATTTAAATTGTTTTTTTTTAATTAAAAAATTAAATGTTAATGTGAGAAAAGTGATAATCTGTTCACAACACCATATTTCCTATTTGTCTATGTTGCTTTTCATGTGTCTTACTGTCTCTAAGGATTTCAGTAGAATTTGGTTATAAAAAAAAACTTGCTTCCCTCCTTCAGCATTTTTGTGCAGACAAAAAAACAATTCTAGACCCCCGCACTTTATTCAAGCCAATCTCTGGCGCTACAAACCTCAAGAAGTAATTGAATTCTTGTAATTTGTGCGAGCAGGCCCTTTAAATTTCAGCTTTGAGTGACTGCCTTTCTTTCCTCTTTTTTTTTTTTATTCAGCTCATTTGTCTCCACCCCGTAACCTTCTCCCAGTATTTTTCCATCACCCCCTCAAGCATACACCTCTGGAGAACCTCTTAAAGGCTTTGATGGGCTGAACGTCCTGATTCTGTTTTTTCCAGTTCAGAAATCAGTTCTGTAGTCTTTTTCCAAGTTTGAACCCGTAATGTCCCTGCTGCAGTTGTGTTAAACATTCCCATATGTACCCTAATTATTTCAATTGGTGTAAATGGCATGAACTTAACATGTTTTAGAGGTTATCTCTGTGCCTTGACCGGCTGTACGACGACGGTCCCCTACGTTTTCAGCAGAGTCGGTCTTTCTTGTTCCACGCTGCATGTTGTCATGCAGGTCTAATTGTTGCCAGATGGGCATCGGGTGAACTGAGTGCAACTTCAGCAGAACCCACTAAAATTGAGTTTTTACTTGTACGAAAGCGCTGCTCTGTCAAAGGAACCACAGTTCAAATACACTCCAACCTCCAGATGGTTATGTCAGCAAGACGCAGACCCCTCTATGCACTTAACATGTGTGCTTCTCTCTGTTCTCCATCACTGACCCACACAAAGCGTATCGGTGCGGCTGCTTTGTTTCGATGCAGCTTGACCTCAAGTATAGCTGGAATCCGGAGACCTCCGTAACAGATGTAAGCATTCTGTGTCTCACTTCATTTGCTGAAGTTTTGAGCCTCGAAGACCTGCGGTATTCCAGCCTTTTAGGCTAGTTTACACTCATACCTGGGAAAGTCACCAACCAGTTGCTTCACTGCTATCTTAAATCACGCAGTTTTATTTTATAAGTCAGCTAGGAAGGAAACAGTGTTACATAAACCACCCCCAGGAAAACTAGACACATCTACTACTTAATACAAAACAGGTCATTGTGCTAGCCTTTTAAAGTTTATGTCCGCGGTGATTTAAGCTTCCCTATTGGTGAGCTGAATGAACAGAGCCTCTGCGGAAAAGTCTCAAAATAGAAAACATGCAAAAGTGTTCATGGAAGCAACCTCGACAATATGTCATTTCTATTCAGAAAGCCTTTCTTAAAAAATTATAGATTATACAGATTTTGGTAACTATTTACTGCATGGTCACATTTTGATTTCACTGATGATATGCATGAAAGGAAAAACTGTCAGAAATAATATAAAGAAGATAAAATAATCTTACCTTTATATCCAAGAACAGCAACAGCAATAGTGAGTAGGGTGCACAGCACATAGAGCAGAGCTATGGAAGTCTTCAGTGCCCATTCATTCTTACACTTTGTGCATTGGGTGCCCTCCTGGATCCCTGGGTGAGAACAGTGAAAACCACATGATTTAGTGTGTTTCATACTGCAGCAAAAATGTTTAGCATGGCCATATTGTTAGAGTTTGAAGGCCACAAGGGGATCTGGAAGTCCCACATCTGGATAAACAGCCCTTGGGTCTACATTAAAGAGAGCAACAGTTCCCTCCGGGGATGGGTGGTGAAAGGGAAGGGGACACAAAAACAGCCCCCCGCTCCCCAACACTGCCTTGTTTACACTCAGTAACATGCTTGTTTGCGTGAACTCACGTTTCACTCAGCAAAGTCCTCTTAACTTCACTGTACTTTTGTTCAGCACAAACTCTGGCCCCTCCTCCTCCTCGCAGGATCAGAGTCAAATCAAGGTCCTTTTGGTTTACGAGGGCACCGGTGGAATATTCCTCTTTGAGGATATTTTTCATAACAGATGAGTGGCAAGATCCACAGTGCTGCCGGGAACACAGCTGCATTTCATTTTCAATTCAGGAAGTGTGTGTCTGTGTGAGTGGAAAGGTTGGGAGGGCAAGTGCGTATGTGTGTGAGTGCCAGTGGGGCGGAGGGGGTTGTTCTAGCTTTTATGCACCTGGAGTAGGACTTCCTGACGATTCTTAGCTGTAGTATAGAGATATCAGTCATTCAACATTTGAAAAGAGTCAAGCCGGCAAAAATCATACATCGTGCACATCTATTTAAGAGTGATGAGGTCGCGCTTCAATAGATTACACTTGCAGCACTGATTGGTTTTGCTAGATCCCACTGAGACTTTAGATGCCAAAGTTAATAGCATGACTTGTCCTTATAGGTGTAAAGGGACTGTTAACGGTCACTGAGAGTTAGGACTCAGTTAAGCACCCGCTCCAGCAGGACGGGAAGTGAAGGTTTATGGTGAAAAGTTGGGGGTTGAGCCTGGGAGATACAGAGACAACTCTTTTTTTTTTTTTTTTTACCATAAATCTTCCACAGATGATACCACCAACATAGTAGGTGATTTTATATTCATCGATATTTTTTTTCTTCAGTTGATTGACTGATATACAGTCAAATACATTAATAAACAATGTACAGATTTGGTTCAAGTAATTTGTTAAGAGCTGGTCCTTACCAGGTTCCAACATTAATTAAATCGAAACTCAACGTTGTAAAAGCTCAAAATGAACAAAGTAAAAAAAAAAAATTAAAAACCATGTTTCCTCAGGCAAACTGCAAAATAATTTGAGAGCTAAACCTCAGTCTCTACAGTTTATGTTTGCATTTGGGTCCTTTCTAATCTCAAACATGACAGTAAGAGGACATATTTAATTTGCTGCTACAACCACTGGTTGGGTATTACTCTGTTAATTTGTTCTTATTTGCAAACACAAGCTGAACAGGTTGTGCAAGAGAATATTTTCTGTACACTTAAAGTCATATTGCAAATTTCTGAGAAACTGAAAGAAGTTCAAACCAGAAAGTTAAGCTAAGCACCAGAAAATATGAAATTTTTCATCTTTAAATAATTCCAATCATCTCAGTCATTTCTTTGTCTTCACAGAAACTTCCTTCAGGAGTAAAATCTCAGAAATCAGACTTGTATAATACTGGTAAATGGTAAATGGTAAATGGACAGAACTTATATTGCTAACTAGCTGGTAACAGCTAGTTAGCAATTTTAGTTAGATGTGCTCAAGTGGCACATTTACGAGCAAGTTGTTAAAAACTGGCAATTAAGAGGATTGTCTGATTATTGAATATCTGTATTGGCCACTCATGTTTGTTGACCTCTGACTTAAACGATTTACAAACCCTATGTCTGACTGGTTCAAGTAGAAACAGCACAAATAGGAACAGGTTTGTGAAGTTAAATACAATACTCCAATTTGCTATAGCTAATACAATTTAAATAACTCAAATATCGCCAATCTACCCAATTTCTTTTGGCAATACATCCTTATTTTTTGCATATTGTGTCTGCATTCATATTGTGAACAAAACCTTCCATCTTGCTGTTCCACACTGAAATTAAAACAAAAAAAAAATTAAGTGACTGAAATACAGTGATTTCATTTTTGGCCACTTTGCCCCACTATAAATCAGCATGTTAAGATTCCTTGCCAATTACGTCAGAAACGGTTTATAAAAGCGAGGGAAGGTTTTTATCAACATTAGGCTCTACTATAGAAACATCTGCTACAAATGTGGGAGTGGGGCGAGTTACTCAGCAGAAATCTTTACTGCAAGCAGAAAAGTGGATGCTGGGAATACAGCCACAATAAAATGACTCCATTTTGGAATCATTCATATCTTTCTGACATATATGAGGAGTTCTTTTATGCACACTTCACAATGAAGCATGCATATCAGTTCATCACCTCACAGAAATCAAGGCGCTTCTGTCCAAAGCTGCTGTTTCAGAGTAAACAAGCTGACAGTGTTTGTTAAATCTGTGGAGGCAAAATTATACAGACACACTTTGTAGGTTATAAATGACGTTTAGATGCTCCGTAAAAAGCTGGATACTTTTGGTGTGGCGGTCAAATACGTGCAACATGTGGCTGTTAAGTCAGAGATAAGGGCACATTACCACATACAGGAAACAGAAACAAGTAGAAAATATTTAGAAAAGGGGAACCTTGTTTGTTTAGTTTTTTTTTTCATTTCTGGATGGGACATCCTGTTTTGATTCAACCCTAATAACTTCATGATCTCTCAAGTAGAAATACTAAATATTTGAAATGACTGTCAAGAGGTCTATTTTGGCTTTGGAGGAGTTGCAGGGATCACCAAGTCAGGTGGGAGAATCTGATTAGAGGACCACTTTAGCGCTTTCACAAAAAAAAGAAGAAAAGTTCATCCAATTTGACTGTTCAGTTATTTTCTAAAACTATGTGACGACTTTATATGCAAAGACTTTCAGTTCAAACTGTACCAAAATGAGAATGTAAACAACTTTGACTCAAACGGACTGAATGCATATGTAAGCTACACTTTTCAGATTCAGGATTTATTTTGAAATTTGAAAACCACGTGGTTTTTTTTTCTTCCACTTCACTATTATGAACAACAGTGTTTTAGTCTATTGCATAAAATCTCCCCATAAATACATTGCATGCTTTGGTTACAATTTAAAAACCTTTGTGAACTTTTGCAAGGCGCTCGCTCTATTTACCTTAGAGGTCACTTACAATGCTACAAATAACTGCTTTATAAGAAAAAGGTAAAAATAGAATATAAATGACATATCACCAGTAACTTGTCATAAAATGAAAACAGAAACTCTGAAAAAGGCTGAGAGAAACCACAGCTTTGCTTTTTCATCAGCTGATGCTGACCTATCATCTTTCGCCTTCGCTTGCACAGGCAGATGAAGTCAGGTCACACGGGCAACGACTTGAAAAATAACCAAGGAAGTGAAGCCACAGGCTGACAGCCACACTTTTACTCCCTAGCAAAAGAAAACAAAGCTTTGGAAATAAAGGGTCTTTTCTGAAACAAGGACACTGACATGTTACTAACCTCACTTTGTCACTATGTTCTTTGGCTCAGATTCCCTCATTGTTTCTGCAAAACCACATCGCTGGTGTGATTCAGTGTTCACCTTTGTGATGTAGCTGTATCTCCAAGTCCGTGTCATTCATCAGCCTAATTTCCTAAAACAAAAGACACCAATGCCAAAATGCCAAAACAAAGTCCATGAGGTCAGAGTGATACATGAGCCTCTTACATTTAAAGGCCGTGTTTATTTACAGTAAACAGTGGCATGAACGCTATAGAAACCATGGAGAACACGAAGCCGTGTGCTTAGGTCACAGAAACTGTGATTTGGACTTCAGCCTTGCTAAACACTTTCAAGAAAGCAGAGAGCAAATCTAAGAGATTGGTAAGAAAATTACACCTGGCACCAAAGAGAAATAACAGTTTAACACAAATTGCAGCAGTGGAGGAAGAGTTTATGACCGGAGAGGAGGTAACAACACCAGAGGGATGTAGAAGTGATGGATGTACGGTTATATAGAAAGTTACGCTAGTGAAGAAACATTTGTCTTTGGTTTTCACTGGTTCTGAGCAGGGTTTAATAGAAACAATGAAAGATGTTTATAAATTTCCACAGCTCCATTTCATTTTCTCTTTCTGTTTAAATTTCTGATTAGATCCGATGAGTTCATGCCACTTACTATGGGGATTAATAGCATAACAAATTTTGGACTTTAAAGACAAATCTGACCCATTAGCTAGGTGATTCTTTTAAAAACTAGAATTAGGTACACATGTTTCAATTTACTATTAATTCTTTCTCATCTACACAAATTTGGATTAGCCCACATAGCACAAATATATTTAAGCTTTTGCAGCTGTCTGCATGATTCTGGTTGAGTATTGGAATACTTTTCTGATCAGTAACAGAAGAACCTACCAAATTTGCTGGTTTCCCAACAAGGAACTGAATTGCAAAACAGAGTCCATGCAGTTTGGACAGAAGTGAGATCAGGAGCAATTCAACAATCTTAACCTTAACTTGATTTATCTGTTTCAAATCCAGTCCTGTTGTGTGTTTGGGATCATTTCAATGCTGGAAAAGCCAACTGTGGCCAAGTGTGGCCAAAAACTGACACCCTGAAATTTGAGGTGTTCAAGAACAACCCCACATCTTATCCACAAGCAAGAATCCACAATAGGAATCAGAGTTGATTCCTGCACTTCTTTAGCCATTCTATAAATGGGTTAGGGTTCAGTATCAGTGTTTTTTTCTTCTGAAGAGAAACCAGTGATACTGGACTCAAATCTACAGCCAACACTGTGGTATTAGAGCATAAAGACGCCGCCGTTCGCAGGACAATTTCGGTTTCAAAGTCTTTCTGAGTGAACAAACATCTTTAGCCATGCTACAGGTGTTTGTTTTTTAAAGTCTGGAGCAGTAGAATGGTTGAGTTTCTGCAGGAATTTCTGAAAATGTACAGAACACCACCTTTAGGCAGTCAGAGAGAAAAATGTTTGAATAAAAATCCATCATAGAGTGTATGTATCAAGCAAAGAAACCCCATCTGAAATTGTTCACTTCTTTTCTAATGTGCAATTACGTTCTTGAATTCATCTGTAATTTTAAAGGCAGTCCTACACAACTTTCAAAACAAGACTTTTTTTATAGTGCATTGATTTGCATGGGAAGTGAATAAGAGATCAAATCTAAAACTAATATAAGGTTAAGATTTGAATAGCAATAGAAAATGTGAACCACACTCAGAACAACCCGCAATGAAAAAACATGCAGGATCACTTAGCTGACTGGATTTTGTAGAAACCATTTAATATAGAACCACAATGTTCTGCTGCTGAATTTCTTACACATCCGATGTGTAAGAAATTCACCTGGAGGTTTCCCTTCAAATCCAGTTTGAATCTTTCCTCTCATAAAATAGTTTCCACCCTGTTAAAAAAAACCTCTGTTGTCTCTTTGCTTATTCATTCTTAAACCATTGTGTTCACGCTACTCCCAGTGAAAATAAAGACACATGTTTATCCTTTTGACAAATCTAATCTTGTGATGAGTCATCTAAAATTGTGTAATACATAGATCTTGCACACAGCACTGCCAAATCTCAGCGTGTTTGTTTCCTGTTGTTATTTTCCAAAGTCTTGTAATATGTCAAGCCATATGTCCTTCATTACTGAGATATTTTACAGGATCTCTGACATAATGTAGTGTGGGCCAAGTTGTTTTACAGTCAGAAGGCAGATGACGGCCCAATAAATGAGTCACCCGCTGCTCAAATTTCTCAGTGGGACGTTAAAGGGTTGTGCACTAAATTAGGTGAGGCCCCCGTTCATGTTTTGGACAAAAAAAAAAAAAAAAGAAAACGGTCAGGTGCTGGGTTGAGTGTCAAATTAGGCACTGAATGAGAATATTTACTCTGAGGAGGATTTTGTTGTATTAGTAATGAAGAGGAGAGAAAAATTTAGTTTTATATGTTGAGACAAAACGCCTATGAGTTCCTGTAAGTGTTTTGCTCTAATGGAGGCAGCAAATGGAAATGTTGTGCATCCGTGCTAAAAACCGTCTGCTGGTAATACATTTTTCTCTCGCAGTGGAGGTCCTGGCTCTAAGGATACTTCCCCCTAATTACTGTTTAGAAGCATGGAGAATACATTATGTCCTTCCACATGCCTACTGTGCTCACTTCAAGGTTGTACCTGGAAAGTGATGCAACCAGAGGAAGGGCAGAATTGAGGCCAAAGTTCTGGGTCCCTCTCTGAGTTCATCAGAAAGCTTTGGCGCTTTGCTAGGAACTAACACCATCCCAGCGTCTTGTGTGGTCTGGTTCAGGCTCGGTCTCTTGTATTGCATGTGATGGAAAACATACGGCTTCATCACACGAGACAGTCAGACATAAAGCCCCAAGCCTGTCAATAAAGGAGGGAAAAGTAGGAGATGTAAAGACGAGAGAGCCAAGTTTAGCTACAAACAGGATGGACTGGGAGAAAAGCTATAAATTAGAGAAGGAAAGCAAAGAAAGACGTAAGAGCTGGACAGAGAAACAGATGATGGACAAACTGTGAAATCCATTCACTTCTGTCAAAAGAATTAGCCAAGAATCTCTCCAGCACATAGCCACAAGACAGACCAACCGTATAAAAATTGAAAGATCAAGAAAAACGTGGCACTTCGCTGACAGGAGATCTCTCAATGTGCCTCAAACATCAGATCCACTGTGAAAATGTAAAAAAAAAAAAAATCAAGCTTACATTATTTTACAATCTCTCAGAAGTCCAGGCTCTAAACACCTTGGCCCTGTCAAAGTGGGAATTATGTAATGGAGCATGGGGACGGTGTTAATCTGCTGTGTCTGAGCTGCCAACATATGTACTCAGAGCCAAATTGGGGAGTAGGTGTGTAGCGTCCAATTTTTGTGAAGTAATTTTTCTACATTTTCTCAACTATATCTGATGTTCCACACATCATATCTGATGATGTGCCACACATCATATATATATATATATATATATATATATATATATATA